>AFFK01019467.1:0-11079 GCA_000239455.1 Strigamia maritima
TTTGGGATTTGGGATTTGGGATTTTTTTGTTGTTGCAGTAATTAACGTTAATTATTTTGTTTACAGATTGTCAATTATGACGTTAAGTATTTCCCCAAGTTTGGTGACGAATAAAAATATCTTGACCAAGTATTTGAATTTACACCAACCTGAGGATACTGTTCAATGTATGTACGTGTGGATCGATGGAACAGGAGAAGGACTTAGAGCTAAGACACGAACTCATCCAGTTGTGCCTAAAGACCCAAAAGGTAAAACGAGACATTTATAATCTCATAACCTTGTAACATTATACATGAAAATTAACCTCGAGAAAAGGTTTTGTCCATAATATTGAAAAAATATTTAATATTTAATTTTAAAAAAATATTTAATTTATTTAATTTAAATGTTTAATAAAAAAAAAATAAACGATTTTATTACCCAAGTTATTACGAAATCATGTAATGATAATGACTAATGAGGGCTTATTACATATTGCAAAACTTGTTGCATTTGCAAGGCATTTTTTTCCTCATTTAATGATTGGTAATTTGAAGCGAATTTAGAGTTAGTTGAATAACTATTTTGAAATTTAAAACGCACCATCAATTTTTATATATTATTATTTACCGACCAGAATGATTTGATTTAAATTGGATATTTTTTTTGTTTTATTTTAAATAAAATTAAATTTTCATAGAATTACCAATTTGGAATTATGATGGCTCGAGCACTTACCAGGCTGAAGGATCCAATTCTGATGTATACCTCTATCCAGTAGCCATTTACCGCGATCCATTTCGTGGTGGAAACAACAAATTAGTTCTCTGTGACACCTACAAATACAATAAAAAGCCATCGGGTAAAATAAATTTATAGATTTATAATTATATACCAAAAATTATATTATTTACTCTTTTAGAAACTAATCACCGCATAACATGCAATGATGTAATGACTAAAGTAAAAGACATCGAACCATGGTTTGGAATGGAGCAGGAATATTGCTTATTAGATACGGATGGACATCCATTTGGATGGCCAAAAAATGGATTTCCTGGCCCCCAAGGTGAGATTGGCCTTATAAAACGTTATATTAACATTTAAATTAAAATTTATTATATTTTATCCAGGACCTTATTACTGTGGTGTTGGAGCGAATAAGGTGTTTGGACGAGACATTGTAGAGGCACATTACAGAGCATGTCTTTATGCGGGCATTAAGATTGCTGGCACCAATGCTGAAGTTATGCCAGCTCAAGTAAACCATTTCTCCATAAATTTTTTGTCTATAAAAAAAAATAAAGATTAAGTAATATCATTTCAGTGGGAATTTCAAGTTGGACCTTGTGAAGGTATCACTATGGGTGATGATTTGTGGATGGCTCGTTTCCTCCTACACCGAGTAGCTGAAGAATTTGGCATCGTTGTTTCACTCGATCCAAAACCAATTCCTGGGGATTGGAACGGTGCTGGTTGTCACACAAATTTTAGTACAAAAGCTATGAGAGAAGATAATGGACTTCTGTAAGTATTATTTTTTTATTTTTATCATTAATTTTTCCCAATCCATACCTTAATGGTTTTTTCTTTTACGTTCTGCAACAGCTGTATGTGCACATGTACATGTAGTTATTATTTATTAGATAACTTTAGACTTTTTGCTCTTTTTTTATCTGCAAAAATATAATCAATTTTTTATCATTTTATTAATTATAACCGGTCAAATTACTACGAAAAACATTTTATAATACAATTATCCTGTCCTTGTATAGACGATGATTGACATTTCCCAAGTAAAGTCGGAATACTTAAGTAAAATAAGTTCAATTAAAAACACTGGCACTTTTTTTGCGATATGAATAATCAACATTACTTACTGATAACTTTTTTTTAACTTGCAGAGAAATTGAGAAAGCGATAGAAAAATTAAGCAAAAATCATGAGCGCCACATCAAGGCTTATGATCCAAAACAAGGAAAAGATAATGAAAGACGATTAACTGGTAAGATTCTCCTCTCCCTTCTAATTATTAAATTTATTCATATGTATTAGATTAGCATAGTGTTTTCAAAACCTTGAAAGTTCTTTTCAGGCATGATGTGCCAATTCGTACCACGTAATTGTGACGGCAATTTATTATCTAGAATTTAAATGCTTGATGCTTCCAATTCTTTTAAAATTCAATATCCGACAGCTAAAATCAATAGTTTTCACAAAAATAAAAACCAGAAAAAATACTAGATAGCAAACAAAACATGAAGTTATGTGATACTTGGCAACTAAGAAAGTTGTCAGTCTGACAACCGAAGGACATCTAACTTATGTAATTGCATAAAAAAATCTACCGTCTTAAACCGATTTTTATACTAATATACATCATGACATATCAATCATTACAATTTTTAAATTTAATTACAAAACAAGGCTAGTCCTGGTTCCAATAAAAACCTTCAAACTAAAATAGTTAAATTGTTGATACCACGACCTCTACTGGTATCCAGGAATTTAAGATAAAATAAAATTGGCTTGAACAATAATTACCAAGATAAAACTTGATTTATAACCTACACTTGCAATCTAAATATGTATAAATCAATTTCCACAAACCACCACCTCAAACCTTACTTTGATTTTCTCAGGTCGTCATGGAACTTCAAGCATTCGTGACTTCTCGGCTGGAGTTGCAAATCGAGCTGCTAGCATCCGGATTCCTCGTGGTGTAGCAGAAGACAAGAAGGGATACTTAGAAGACCGCCGACCTTCTTCCAATTGCGATCCTTATTCGGTTAACGAAGTCATTGTCCGTACTACTTGCATGGAATGATTACTAAATAAAACAAGTCAACTATTAAATGCCTTCTGTATACGTAATGGAATTTTGTATTATATACCTTAGTTTTCAAACTGTAGATATCTTTAAATGTGTACCATCATTAAGGACCATAATCATTCACAAAGTTCCTTCAATTCATGGTTCACGAGTAAATATTTTATATACGTATAAATATATAAAACAAGAGCACTATTTTCATAATGTATGTTGTTCTTAAAAATGTTTTTTTTTGGTAACAAGGTGTTTTTATTCAACAAAAAGTGTTATTTATTTACAAGATTCCAACATCCTAACATCTCATCTCTGAGGCCCTCTACGTCTGTCGTGAACACCATACATGACTTGAGCAGTTTCAGCAATCAGACAACTCAAAATGGTGTCAGCTGCCTTCATTTTCACACTCACTTCGTCAACTTCATACGAAACCCAATCTAATTCCTCTTCCCGCAACTCTTTGACCAAAATCTCATCAACTCTGTCTTGTTTCTTCTTCAATATCACAGATACGGAACTATTTTTCCTACCCAGACTGATACAACTACCAATAGAACTCTCTCTGCCTTTTACGAAACCAAAAACCTGCTTCTGTACAAAAGCAATGAGATCGCTGGAAGATCTGGTTTTTGGACCAGGTTTTCTCTGCGACATCCACTTCGGTTTCATCCAAGGCGGCCGAGGCGGTTCTCGCGCTGCAAAATGTACCTCGGTTACAATTTCCTTTGTTAAATCGAAAATGAAACGTCGGAAAGCACTTTGTCCGCTATCTACAATTCGATTGTCGTCATCAGTAGCTTGTATCACGAAATAGTTATCTGGTGGTGTGATCGTAGTTTCACCACGCGAGAGTGAATTCTGAACCAAAGTTGTTGCACGAGCTACGAGTGTTTGAATTTCCGCTTCCGTGTGCGATGCTATGTACTGGTTCAAATCTTCGGTAATGGAATCATTTTGGTGGGACAATAAATTGGGTGGCATTGTGAAGTCTGAAGTGCTAGAGGTACCGTGAAGAGGTTGTGTGTAGGGTGGTGGTGCCTTGTTTGGAATTTCTCGTATAATGTAAGATTGTTTGTAGGGATAAATTTGGTAGTAACTATTCGTTATGTCAATGTCATCTTCAAACCAATCCTGATCTGGGTGCAGGTCTGAATCTGCTAGTTTATCAGTTAAAGCCTGAAAAATAAATAGAAAATTGTAGAATTCAAAATATGTGAAACTAATTCGTAATTGTTTACAGCTTGCGTGCTAAACATCGTTCCCGTAGGAAATTTAATTTAAGTCTTATTAAGTTCAATGGGATTAATTTAATTTATCCTTTAATTATTCAACTAACGTATCAAATTAATACGGAAATCAAACCGGAACGTAACTGGAATTAATCTAAATGCTTTTTTTTTGCTTTCGTAAAAAATTTAATAATTTAATAGTCATGACAAGTCATGGCAAGTATTATGGATGATTCATACAACTTATTGATTTCATCATTGCTCCCTATTCAAATGTTACATTACACTGCAGTTGCAGTTTCATGTATGCTTCATGTGTGTTTCATTGTGATAATTTTTTTAATTGACCGATTATTCTATCAAATGAAATTCAAAATTCATTTAAATGGAACAAAAAACCCACATCAAACACTTTAAAGGTCTTTTCATTAATCAGATGTAGATAAAACAACTGATAAAGACTGACTGAAGTCACAAACTTGTTAAAATTAAAATAGTTTGATTTGGTTTATATTACAGCTTTTTCAGGTTCCTAAAATTCGTTTTCAGATTGCTAAAATGTACATTCAGATCAATAAAATACTTTTTCAGATTAATAAAATACTCTTTCAGCAAATAAAATATCTTTTCAGCTGAATAAAAATTTCATTCAGTTAGAAAAAATCTTTATTCAGTTTTATAAAAAGTTGTTTCAGATCTAATAAATGTAATTTCAATAATTTAAAATACAAATTCAGAATAAAAAATGCAAAAAATACAAATTTCTAAACAATTTGAAAATTAGCAGAAATTAAGCAATGGGTAGACATTTATTGGGTCTTATGCATTTATTATGTAATGTATTCATAAAAAAGAGTCTGTGGCAACCAGTTTTGGTACCATATGTCTAAGACTAAAATTATGGTACCAAAATTAAAAATGGTACCAAAATTAAAAATGGTACCAAAGTTAAAAATGGTACCAAAGTTAAAAATGGTACCAAAGTTAAAAATGGTACCAAAGTTAAAAATGGTACCAAAGTTAAAAATGGTACCAAAGTTAAAAATGGTACCAAAGTTAAAAATGGTACCAAAGTTAAAAATGGTACAAAGTTAAAAATGGTACCAAAGTTAAAAATGGTACCAAAGTTAAAACTGGTACCAAAGTTAAAAATGGTACCAAAGTTGAAAATGATACCAAAGTTAAAAATGGTATCATTTTCCATTTTTAATTTAACTATAAAAACCATTAAAATTGTATAAGTGTATGAGTGCCTTTAGCTGCAAGCAGTCAATGTGCGTCACAAATTGTTGTCACAATTGTTGGGTCAATTTTTACCCAGCTTTGCCGGTGGAGTGATTTTATTTTACCCAATCGTTTGAAGGTTAAACCATTCAGCATCGCTTTTGCTGCATGGGCCAGTGCCAAAACCTGTTGAAAAATGAAATCATCTGTATCATTGTTCAAATAGAGTTGCTCCAATGATGGAATCAAATAATAATCGAGTAGTTCCTAATAAACTGCCGCATTTATAGTTTCAGTGACAAGTGCTCATTAAAACCTTATAAAAACATCTGTCCTACAAACACACTCATAAAAAAGGGGGCATTTTACTCCAATTGTGGAGTACGGCGCTTGTCCCATGGCTGACTCCATTTTTGAAGTAATAATACTCCCAATAGAAATGGTGCATTTTGTCTCCCTAAAGGAGTATTGTGCTGATATCCCCATTTGGAGTATGAATTCAAAATACTATTTTTACTCTTGTTACTCTTGTTAATCTAGTGATTTGAGTACACGTCTGGGGAGTAATAATAAACATTGGCGAAAGGAATACAATTACTCCATCAGAACAAAGAATAAAATTATATATTTAAGGTGTAACAGGAGCTGAAAAGAATAGTTCTACTCTTTGTAAACGTACTTATTATAATGAAAACAACATGAGATCGCATTGAAATAATATTGGAAAATCAATGGCTATAATGTTCTCATAACATTCATACTTGGTGAAAAACAAAAGCCCAGACTCCATTGGAGCCCGGGCCGGGACTTGAACCCAGATTCCCCAATTGCTGGTTGGGTGCATTACCATTAACCTACTTGGAACTCCAACAGAAACTGAGACTGAATGTTATATATTCACCACTTGTCCACCTCATTCACCACTTGATATCAAGTGGTCAGTAATGTCAATCAAGGATAAAAATAGTATATTCCCAATTATGAATACTCATAAGTAAAATAGTTATACTCCAACTTGTCTCTCTTTTATTTTATGGAGTAGATATACTCACACTTGGAATGGTTATACTTCTACTTGTCTACTCTCTGATTTGATGGAGAAGGAATACACCTACGTGGAATGGGTATACTCCTAATTGTCTACTCTCTTAGTTGATGGAGTAGGAATACTCAAATACGGAATAGTTATACTCTGACTTGAAGTAAAGCAATGTCATACTACCTGATGGTGTTAAATAGCCACTTGTTGAAGTAAATTTTTTCTCTCTCTTGTAGTAGTTTTGTTTCATTTACTCTTTTAAGTACTAATATGCTTCCAAACACCAAAATTGGAGCAAAATGCCCTGTTTTTTTCTATGAGTGCATGTCAAATTGTTATGTTTTTGATCACATTCATGTATATTTTAACATCCTCTTTCAAATACAGCACTTTTAATTTTCACTGTACTATATCACTTTTAAGCATTTTTGCATCTTATTAGAAATTGTTTTTGTGCAAGTTGTAAAAACAACGACTAAATCTAATTCATAAAAAATTAATAAATACTTGCATTTCCATAACATTGGTAAAAACATCAAATTAACTAATTACCATATTCTAATTTCATCAGTAAAATAAAATAATGTGAAATACCCAGGTAACACTAAATCTTGCTGCAACGTTGCTGCAATGTTTGGAAATAACATTTGCAATGTTGCTGCATTATGTTGTTGCCTAGTGAATAAAACTCAAGAATTGGTTTTTGTTTTCTATCACGTTGTATTGTTGATGAGTTGATGTTATGGTTATCATTATTGTGTGTACGTGCTATGGTTTCTATGGAATAAAAGAAATAGAGCGATACTCTGATGCTTGCAGCTGAAATAGAGCTTTTATGAAGTTTTTATTCATGGGTTATCCAGGAAATACGTGTGTTAATGTGCAGATGCCGGTCTGCATGTGCTGAGTCCGCGGCAGCGGTATATTGGATCAATAGGCCTGATCCATCTGATCGATCATTAGGCCTGACAAGTGGTGTTCTCGTGCGGGTGCACGGAGTACACGGAGTATATGTGGTTTCATTTGCCCTTGAATTCAAATAGGGCAACACAAGGTAATATTCCGAAATTATAGTTTTCCTTTTGAGTTTTACTGCCTGGAATTTGTTTGTTTAGAAAATGATGTCCAAACGAGCGCTACCAGTGTCTGCAGCGAGTTCGATGGAATTGCTTGATCGTCATAACTTTGAGAACTGGAAAATGAATGTGCAGTTCCTGATGCAAGAGCATGATTTATGGAATTTTCACGACGGGACTGAGCCAGCGCTTCCAGCCACAGCAACTCCAGACTATATTTTGAAGCACAACAAGCGGACAGCCAAGGCAAGGGCTATTCTGTGCAATGCTGTAGTAGATCGTCTGAAACCCCCATTGCTGAAGTTAGCGACATGCAAGGATGTGTGGGATCATCTAGTCAAGCTGTATGAGCCCACATCTATCGCGCGCAATGCCAGGATCCATGAGAATTTCTTTCTCATTCGGAGGACTGAAGGAGAGGATTTGGACACTTTTATTGGCAGAATTCAGAAAGCGGCTGATGATATGACTGAGATTAAAGCAGTGGTTGTTGATTCTGTGAAAGCATATATGCTCATTAGCAGAGTTGGGCCAGAGTTTGAAAATCAGGTCCAATCGATATAACAGTGGGCATCTGCGGATTTTACATTTGATAAAGTGGCTGAATCACTACAAGCAGAGAATGCTAGACGTCGCTTCGTGGGCGAATCAACTCAGAAATTAAATACTGCTCTTACTGTTTCAGTTAACAAGTCCACCACTGATGGATGTTCAGCATCGGTCAGAACGGGAAAATCGAATTTGGATTGGCTTACGTGTTATAACTGTCAACAGCAAGGCCACTATGCTCGAGATTGCACAAATCCACGCGTGAAGCGTGATGAGAAGGCACAGTCAACAAGAGGTCGTGGTCGAGGTCGAGGTAGGGCAGCACGTGGAGCGAAGCCCATCACTGAAGCCCTTTATTCTCGTGTTATTCCTAGTCTTAAGTTAATTAGTGCAAATACCAATGTTTCCTATCCCCTGTGTGCCTTGGTTTATTGACTCAGCCTCATCTGATCACATCTGTGGTGACAGAGGGTTATTTACTAAATATACGGAACTAAGTCCCATGGATGTCGAGTTGGGTGAAGGTGTAGGTGTTTAGTAAATCCAACATGTGATTTCAGTCCAATTATGGCTGTGCTAATGTCAGAGATTGTCATAACACAGCTCTGAATTGTTTTCTTTGTAACAAAGGCCCCTGTGTAATAATAATTGCCAATTAGGCATTTAAGATATTGTCTGTAATTTCATTTTGGCAATTATTGATCATTAACAGTTATTTTGGTATTATTAATTTAGTTAATGGTCTTGGCTAGTTTACCAAATTGGTAGTTTTTGTTTTCATGTCAAAACTGTATTTTCTGCACCAATTTGGTCCATTTGTTTGTCATTTCTCCTTTTAGAGAACTGCATGTCAAGTGATCTAGATGTATGACATCAGTTCTCTATTTTACAAAGCATTTCCATCACCTAGGTGATGAGTGGCTATTTTTAGCAATGACTTAATGCTTTTATTCAGCCCGAGACTACAATTTGTCCCGGGCCTTCTCCTTCCTGCCCAGGTTCAGCCAAGATGGCGCCTGTGAAGTGCTCCTGCCAATAAACAAGTTGTTTTACATGTTTGGACTGTTTGAGTGTGAGTTTTCTCGAAATTATAATATTTATAACAACACTGGCATATAAGCAGTTTGTCTGCGGCCGCCGAGAGCTTTTACGCGGCCGAAGAAGTACGCAGAGCCACGTCGCCAATTCTGAGACGTAGCGCGAATTGAAGTGCACGTACGTCAGCCAGAAGCCGCTCGTCCCACATGCGGCTGGAATTCAGTGCCAACTCCCTACGTCGTACCGCAGCAAAGCACCATTCGGTGCACTTTTGGTTTTCACCTTATTGCGGTATTTTTGATGTCCAGAGCGTACCTGTTGAGTCGAAATTCTGAAATTACTGTCAGGTACCAAGCAAGGTACGAGGAACACAGCCAGCCTATCGCCGGAGCGCTCAGAAGCATATTTAGGGCCGACTTTTGGGTCGACGGGAATCGCGGCAACTTTTGGCCACAGCCGGGCCACCGGGTCCCGCCGAGCGATCTCGGATTTTCCATCCAAAATCAAAATTTCCAAAAATTGCAAAAATTTGATTTCCACCAATTTCTTGACCATTACGGAGCTCGTGGGTCCTGGCCAAACATATTCCCCAACAGAAGAAACATCCAAAATCATTGGAAAAGGGACTGTAGTATTAAATTTACAGGCTGGTGAGTCAATAAGCGAGGTGACACTTAATGAAGTGTATTATGCACCAGGGTTTAAGAGAAATTTGATTTCAATGAGGAAAATTGATCAGCGCAACTATCATTTGCATGTTTATCGAGGTTTGATGATGGTATATAAATACAACTCAGATTGTTGTCTGATGCATGCTTCACTCGAAGATGGTAATTTGTACCAAGTGTTAGAGCGAGTTACTACAAAACCGGATTGCATGGCCGATGATGGTTGCGTTGATAGTATAAAAATGACTAACCAAGTACAAAACTATGCGGTTTCTATAGAGTTATGGCATCAGCGTTTCGCGCATATGTATGTGAGAGGTCTTAATCATTTAGTAAAGAATGATAGTGTCAAGGGAATTGACCTAGAGAGGTATGCGAAGGGTCTGACATGTGACAGTTGCAAAATTGCTAAGTCAACGCGAGGAAGCTTTGGTGATGATGTCATAACAGCAAAAGTTCCGCTTCAGTTGTTGCATATGGACGTTTGGGGTCCAAATAAAGTTCAATCGATAGGAGGAGCATTTTATTTGCTGACCATCATAGACGATGCGTCGAGATAAGCCTGGACCTTTCCGATGAAGACAAAAGATCAGGCGTTTGAGGTTTTCCAGAAATTCCATGTGCGCCAAGAGCGACTAAGTGGAAGGAAAGTCGTGGCGATTAAAACGGATTGTGGTGGGGAATTCTGTAGCGGCAAATTTGAGAAGTACCTCGAAGAGAGAAGGATTGGAATCCAGAGAACCAACCCCTATTCACCGCAGATGAACGGCGTGGCCGAACGAGTTAATCGGTCGATTTTTGACAGCGTGCGGGCAATGCAGAGAGAGGCCAAACTGCCGAAGAGTTTATGGGCCGAACTCAGCGTCACTGCGGTTTATCTTAAGAATGGTTATCCACATAAGGGCATCCAGAATCAGGTACCATATGTTTTATGGCGGCAAAGGAAGTTGTCGCTTCGGCATTTGAAAAGGCCTGGATGTGTGGCGTTTGTGCACATACCAAAGCAAAAGCGTCAAAGCAAACTGGATGATCGAGCGTGGCGTGGAGTAATGGTAGGCTATGCTTTTGGAACTAGAGGATACCGTATATGGAAACCAGAAACAAATGAGGTAGCAGAAACGAAGAGTGTCTCGTTTGATGAAACGAGATGTTGGGGTAACATACAACGAATTCATCAACAGGAATCTGAAGAATTATGCCGACAAAATGATCCGATGGTCGTTAGTGAGGACGATACAGATAGCGATGATGAGTCTCCGATAACAGAACCTACCGTGACAGCTGTCCATCCGGTTAGAGGGGCAGATCCACCACGTTCTCCAATACAAACACGTTCGCGGACAGCACTCAGCGGTCCTGTGTCGCATTTGGTTCAGAAGCGTCTGCACAAGAGGGAATACCAGCAGACGAGACCGGGTCAGATTGCAGTAATTACAGATGTACC
>AFFK01019468.1:0-10069 GCA_000239455.1 Strigamia maritima
AAAAACAAAAGAAATAAATAAAACATAATTTCAAACAAAATTTCAATTTACTGTGTGATGATCGGCATGTAAATGTGAAATAAATACCCCAGCCTAGGAGCGAATATATTAGCCCCAACTAGCCCCAACTAAATTCTTCATGATCAATTCGGTCTCGATCGTGCCAAAAAATCTCAAAATCTGCCCATAGCTTCCTTCGCCGCAGTCGAGTATTATCCATTTCTCATCTCTAAAACCCAAAAATAATTAAAATTTCAATTTTAAATTAAAAAATAAATAATTTCTTACTTAAAATACACGTGACATTCCTCGTTTTAATTGGAATACACGACCCGTTCCGAGAAAAATCACGTTCGGGTACTTGAAACCCAAATCAACGAAGTTTTCCAATGAACTTTATTAGAAAATGTGACTACCAAATAAAATCAATAAAAAACACACAAAAAACCAGCATATTGTACAATTAAGCAAAATTGTGATCATTTCATTATGTATATGTTGCTGAGTTACAGTGTTACTTAGTAACTTAAGAAACAACTTTGTACAATAATGTGAATAATATAAATCATTGTAAATGTCATTCACACTTTGGATTTGGAAGAGTATAGAAGCTTCTGCCATATCTGGCAAATGCCAGATAGGCATATACTCTAAAAGTAACAAAATTATGAATAAAGAGAAAAGAAAGCAATTGACAACACTTCAATTAATAAATCTAACAAATAATCTTCTGCCATTTGAAAAGAGAAAACAAAAATTTTATTAAAATTCATTAAAAACCCAAAGAAACAACTATACCAATAACACTTCAATTCTCTCATTCGACAGAAACATAAAATATAACGCAAAAGTTCATTAGTTTCCAGTCTTATTTCGAAAAACATGAAAATAACCATCTCATATGAATCTCCTAAGGATACCATACCATATTCAATACATGTACAACATGTAAACTGAAGAATAAACGTTCTTTGTCAAAATCAAATGATCAGGCATAAACGGAGTCAGAATCGTCAGAAAAGTGTCGAAAATCGACTCATTGTTCTGTAGTCAACAGATTCCCGAGAGCTCGGCTCTAAATCGAAATCAACATTGTCCTTATCGCGTGTAGTACGCGGGGATCAAACATCAACGCAAAAAATCAGCGTTATCAAACAATGGGCATCTGCCCCTCGAATAGTCGGGATCGTACGGTGGACTCTGTCCCCTGGACGCTTGCCCGGATGCACAGGCAGCCAAGCGGCTTAAAACAAAAAGCAGGGTATATCCAATTTCGGTATCCAATTTTTCCCAGAATGATCAATCCTTTTTTAAAAAAATTATCAGTTTAATTTCAATTATATTAAATTAATTAATTTAATGTAATTGAATTAATGCAAAGAATAAGACGCATGGTTGAAATTGATTTAAAAAATTATCACAGTTTAATTTCAATTACATTAAATTAATTAGACGGTTTGCGCTTTCACGAACAAGATTTAATTACGAGACACGAGATAATTAATATGAAAACATGAAATAAATTCATTTTTGTTAATTATCTCGTGTCTCGTAATTATTAAAATTGTTTCAGATTGCGCTTGCACAAACAATTAAACACGAACGAAACAAAATAAACAAATGAACGAGAAATGGCTTGCTCAAAGATTGTAATGTTCCAGTTGAAAATGTATAATTATGGGTGTTTAATGACATGTTTGTATAAAAATAGTTAGTTGCAAAGAAATTACTAACCTGAATGACTAAACACCTACCAAAAATACAACAAGCCGATGAAAATCAAGATGGATGCCGCGCTCGCTTCAAATTGCAGAACAATGCGCATGTGCAAAGTTTTGTGCACACTGCGCATGTGCAGTGCATTCGTATTAACAATTTATATTGGAACGAATTGGAAAATAAATCTCGTACATTCGTAATACGAATGTTAAGTTAAATACGAGATTTATTTTTAAAATCTCGTATTTATCTAACATTCGTAATTAAAAAAATTACGTTCGTGAAAGCGCAAACTGTCTATTAATTTAATGTAATTGAAATTAAACTGTGATAATTTTTTTAAATCAATTTCAACCATGCGTCTTATTCTTTGCATCATCAATTAAGTAATCCTTCATCGTGGCTTCATGAATCAAAAGATCGCATTTTGTCCGGTTTTAACCAAATTGTCACATGGCATCGTATCACCAGAATAAACTAATTTCGCGCCATTTGTTGTTGTTAAAATTAATTAAAAATTAATGAATTTTCTATTATAATTGTTAATTTACTTCTCTCATATCCAAATGTTGCATTATTTCGTTATATTTCGCACTCGTCACTCTCCGACCCCAGATCATTGTTCGGAACCAACTCGAATTGATCTGATATTGGCGCAACCAACGCTCAGTGTGATACGGGGCTATTAAAAACAATTTCCGTTCGGCTGTAACCTTTTGCCGCTCGAGTAATATCTTAATAAGTCCCTAAAAAACAAAAGAAATAAATAAAACATAATTTCAAACAAAATTTCAATTTACTGTGTGATGATCGGCATGTAAATGTGAAATAAATACCCCAGCCTAGGAGCGAATATATTAGCCCCAACTAGCCCCAACTAAATTCTTCATGATCAATTCGGTCTCGATCGTGCCAAAAAATCTCAAAATCTGCCCATAGCTTCCTTCGCCGCAGTCGAGTATTATCCATTTCTCATCTCTAAAACCCAAAAATAATTAAAATTTCAATTTTAAATTAAAAAATAAATAATTTCTTACTTAAAATACACGTGACATTCCTCGTTTTAATTGGAATACACGACCCGTTCCGAGAAAAATCACGTTCGGGTACTTGAAACCCAAATCAACGAAGTTTTCCAATGAACTTTATTAGAAAATGTGACTACCAAATAAAATCAATAAAAAACACACAAAAAACCAAATGAAAATCCTGCTCTAAAAGTCACTTATACAAAAAGTACTCGAGGCTTACTTGTAAATCGTATTTCTTCGAATAAAATTTCATATATTTTGTCGAAATTTAACAAAAAACGTTAGAATTATCTCAAAATTTATCAAAAAACAGGAGAATTTTAAAGAATAAACTGGATCATCATTTCAACCATGTGTCAAGGCCACTATTGCTTAACTCTTCCAGGTTGTCAGGAAATAAGAAAATGTGAAAAATGTTGCTTCAAAAGATGAAAAAGTTTGTTTTGGCACTTGATAAGTTTAAAAAATCCAATGATAAAGTAAGGAGTGTATTCAGCAAACTTAAATCATTTATTATATAATAAAAATTTAATTTTTAAAATAAAATTTCGTTTTATTGGGTACCCAATTGGGTATACCCAGCTTTTTGTTTGAAGCCCAGCCAATCAGAGGGCTTAACGGTTGAAACTGCGTCTAAAAATGAGGAATTGGCTATGAAAAAAGTACATATACAAAAAAGTACATATACAAAAAACTACATATACAAAAAACTACATATACAAAAAAGTACAAATACATGCTTAATAATTAACAATCTTGTAATTTAACCATTCTCATATTTCAGATCACAATAACAGTCAATATATATATATACTCTTCTTTAGGACTAGATCTACAACTTGAGAGAGAAGCAATTCTTCAACGTCCAAATAAATAAAACTCAGGATTACCAGTAATAATTGCAACTGTAACTAATATAACACAATAATTAATTGTGCTTCTCATTTTAACCTGGACTAACTCTCGAAATGATCCGAAGCTCAGATCCTGTATTTTCCAGCCCACAACCAACAAAAAACAGGAAAAAAGGTACTCTAAAATTATTAATGCATGTCTTACATGAGATATAATAAAAGACCTAACTCTAGGGACCCAGGTATATGAGTTATGCCCAATTTTAGGGACTTAGCCAAAATTAGTGTCCTAAAAAATAATATAATGAAAATGAAACTAATCAATTTATTTTCTCATTTCAGAGACTTCAGAAAAGACAACCAGAGCCACAATGAAAAGGGACAACCAAACAGGACACTTTTAGATAAGTATTTTGTAATCAAAATAATAGAACAGGATTCTTTGTGATAAAATATTATTTTCCTTTTCAGAAGACTGTCACAATTAGGATGATCACACCAGGACAAACTGTCAAAATGAAAAACTCAAGCATTAATAAATCAAAAATAATATAAGTTTTTGTTAAATTCCAAACATAAATTACACTTCCCCGCATGATGTAAAATCCCCTAACATTAAAATTTATGCATCAAACTGACCCAATTGAATTGTTTTCAGATAATAATTATCTATTATTATTTATCTCAAAATTACTACATACAAATACACATATGTAATCAATTTTTACAGAAACAGTAATCTGAGCTCATAGAACCAGAAAACAATATGCGCAGGTAGCAGCATCCTCCCAAAGCCTGTGAGCTCTCCACTCATAATTGCGCACATGGCTTTTCTAGCCGCATCCCTTGATTAATATGAATTAAAAGGGGGAGGATCCAAAGGGCCACCCAAGACGCCAGAACACAGACAACAGTTTGAAACTCGAAGCTACGACGCCGTGGACGAACAAAAAGCCCTCCACGCAGAAAGGTTAGACAGCCGAAACTATAAGGATTGCATCCATGAGTGGGAGAGTTTCACCAGCGCCTTCAAACGGCTCCAGTTCAACCGACAGCAAGAATGAATTTTCGAGCAATGGGGATGACGATCCAGACATTTGCAGAAACCCCAAACATCTTTTTACAAATGGCGCTGGAAAGATTCTCTGTTTATTAATGTGAATTACATGGCAAACAAGTGAGGAGATTTTTGGGGGGATTTATATTTGATTTTTGATTTTTTAATTTGTTTAATTTAGACTTTTCCATCTCATGATGTGACTAGTAACTTCTGGTTGCACGTGCGCATTAACGTGCCTTAAGCATTACAATCAAACATAAAAACACAGATAGGAATATCAAAGTCAAGGACTTGATAAGGACTCTCTTGTTTATTTTATACGAAATTGACAAATCATTCAATTCATCTGAATTATGTATAATTTGAAATATAATTTTAAATTTCAGCACAAGAACAATTAAATTTCAATTCTCATAATCCACGCTACATGTTGATTCTGTAGAATTGGATTCTGTGTCATAAATTATCAGTTGATCACGTAAAAAGCACCTTATCATAATTGAAAGAATTGTCGAATTCCATTAGAAGGCACTGTAATTGGATTATACATAATCCAGATGAATTGAATGCACCTATTGTCAATTTCGTAACATGAGTTTTACTTGCAGGCAATCCTTACATTGAATAGGCTATAATCACATGATACATATCCATCTGCATTTATAACTTTAATTTCAAGATGATCAATGCAAACGTAAGCAAACTTGAACTTCGTAGGAAGCCGGCTTTAAATTGAAAGTAGTTGAATAAGCTGAAGCCAATTTCAACTCGGCAGCAATGTGTGAATTCAACTTGTATACAGGCCAAAGGATTTTGACTCCTGTGAAGTCGTGAAAGTTGGGTTTGACTTATATGCAGGATCGACTTATACTGTACTCGATGATATATGGTACCGTACTTAGCAGATATAATATAATGTGATTTCAGGTGCTAAAATTCAGAATGATGAAGCAGGGTTGTTACTAGCTCAACATATTACAGCATTGGTCCTTTAATAGATCTTTTAAGTTTCCAGTCTATTCTAATGAGAATAAAAATAAAATTTGATTCAAATCGTGTTTCAGAATATTATAGAAAATGGTATTACTGTAGTATGTATTGTCGCGTGACTCGTGGGGAAACGGAGCCAAACAGCAACTTGGGCGAATTCTCTGTATCACCCGCTGAGATCGTTAAAGATACATTATACTGAGCAATTAAGACTAATTCTACACTCTCGCGCTTACGCTGCATTCCGTATGAGGTTCAAATCAGGACACGTATTTCTTAAAAGAACATAATTACTTTATTGACCACTGAGGTGATCATGCTAAAACAATTACAACACGAGTTCGAGTCGGCCATTACAAATGAGCTGGCTCGAACCAACACTTCAAATAAAATACAACACAATGCAAAACAATAATTAGTAAATGAGTTAAGATAAAGTTTGGTTTGTGCCTAAGGCATCGACATGATTGACTGCCTCCAATATTTGGAGTTTAAAGTCACTTCATGCAATTATCAATACATCGTAACATTATGAGTTAGTACACTTACATTCAATCATAAAGGTGTGAACTCTATGCGAGCTCAAAAGAGACTACCGTGCTCTCGCTCGATCCGACCTTCTTACAGGTGTCATCCAACACTCCATTGGTTGTGCATAGTAATGATTATGACGCTTATGCTGTCATCGATCTTCGTTCCTTCTGGCGGCGGTATTCGGAACTGCCAGTTGGCTTTATCCCCTCTGGTAATGGTTTTCGGTACTATTATTATTATTATGGTTCTACGGTAGCTTCGTAGAGCCATTTGGTTTAATATTTGGATTTGTAGGTTAGTTTTATAAGTTCGGCAATGTTATAATTGTAATTCCTTTGCTACGGTAACTGGTCTGAGCCAAACCGTAACAGTATTGTTCAGTCTGGAAAAGCTGGGAACTACTTAAGAAAGGCATAAGAAAAAATAATAATATTAAAATGAAAAAAATGAATTTTGTTTTCCTTTACTTTTTTAGGATTTTTAGAGGGAAACTAACAGACCCATTAGTAATACAAAAACCCAAATGTAAATAATTTTTAAAAAATATTTTACGAGCATTTTCCTTTGTTAACAATGGCATCCACATTTTTGGACTACAAAACAACTCAGCTCAACTAGAGGATTAAAATAAGATACCACAATATATACTTTCAGTACAATATAGATTATTAACCAATGGGAGTTTCGCGCACGAAATGATAAATAGAGTATAGGGTAAGTTTTAAGTCATTAACTCATTTATTAGGGTTAGAGTTGGGTTTTGGTTAGGACTGGGGATTAGGGTTAGTTAGGATTAGAATTAGGGTTAAGGTTAGGATCAGAACTAAGATTAGGTTAGGGTTAGAAATAAGGTTAGAGTTAGAACTAAGATTAGGATTAGAATTACAGTTAGGGTTGGAATTAAGGTTAGGATTGGAATTATGGTTAAGGTTAGAATTAAGGTTAGGGTCAGAATTAAGGTTAGGGTCAGAATTAAGATTAGGATTAGAACTAAGATTAGGATTAGAATTAAGATTAGGATTAGAATTATGGTTAGGATAAGTATTCAGATTAGGATTGATGTTAGGATTAGAGAAAGGGTTAAGGTTAGAATTGGAATTTCCATTACAGTTAGGACTAGACTTGAGATTAGGGTTAGGATTAAGATCAGGATTGGGGTTGGAGTTAGGGTTGGAATTTCTATTACAGTTAGGACTAGGCCTGGGATTAGGGTTAGAATTAAGATCAGGAATTAGGGATACAGTTAGGGCTAAAATTAGGTTTACAGTTAGGGCCAAGATTAGAGTTACAGTTAGGGCTAAAATTAGGATTGGGGTCAGTGTATGGTATGGTTCGGCTAGAGTCAGTGTATGGTATGGTTCGGCTAGGGTCAGTATATGGTTCGGCTAGGGTTAATGTATGGTATGGTTTGGCTAGAGTCAGTGTATGGTATGGTTTGGCTAGGGTCAAATTAACACATAATAAAAAAAATTTACATAAAATTAAAACGTGATTTTTATTTTTATTACTGTGCAAACTGCAGAGGACACCAAACAAACTACTTCACCTCCACATTTTCTTTTTGCAATACTGACAAAAAACAAAAACCGAACGGATCATCACAAAAGCAGCACAACTGCCAAGGCCGCCAAGTAAACCGGTCGTCAAAGCGGGCAGATCGACAACACAACAGCTAAGTAAAATGTTGTGATATTTTATGTTTGAATTTATTCTATATCATTATTGTACTTAGTTATAGTTATTATGTTTATTTTATATATATGTGTACAGTGAGCTACCGTACAATTGTGTATTATTGTGATTTTGTATGTTGCTCCTTCAAAGCTTCTGTAGTTGAGGCACGACTATTTTTAGGTTTGTGTTTTTAAATAAAATTTTACTCACTTGCCGGTTTGCTTGTGAGGTGTAAACTGCCTCTTTTTGTTCTGCACCAACACAGTTTTCCAGGATTATACAACATGGTTATGGGTTCCAGCGGGCCAGCCACTGCGCTTTAATGTATTTCTGCAGTCATTTAGTGTTTTTGAGCGTTTTATCGCTCGTTGCAAGTGCGGAGCTGTTTGGAGAAATTTCTGGGCCTAATTCAGATTTTCGAGGCCTAAAGGGAAGCAGTTATAGTTTGTCTCCGCTTCAAGCGAGACAAACGAAGGTAATTCATTTATCATTTCGTTTTTGGGCTTGTTATTGCCGCTTATTTATTTCTTTTAAGTACGAGCGCCATTTTGGATATTTCCGGGCCGAGCAAGACTGTATATCGGATCGTTTTGACTGCTCATCGTGCTGTGCGGATTTTTCGACGATTTTGAAGCGATTTTCGTCGATTTTGAGCGGTATTTCTGCGATTTTCGGACGTTTTTTGTCGTTGGAATCGTTTTCATCGAGCTACGTCGTTTGGAGCAGCTTTAAAGTGTTTTTCCGGCATATACGTGGATTTTGGCATTTTTGTGTGACTTCAAGTTTTTCAAGCAGAATTGGATTCACAATTTACGAACAATTAAGCCAGGAAGTCATCAAAGAAGCCTACATCTTGAAGCCATCGCTCCTTTGGTGGAGATCTTTACTTTTTTGTGTTTTTGTCACTATTTGTCTTTTTCCAAATTTTTTTCACCTTCGAGGCTACCTAACCTTAAGGGACTTTTACTTTCATCCCGAGGATCTGGTACATGGTGCCTCCCTACCTATCATTTTGGGGGAAATTGTTGTGACATTATTTTACTTTCTTTTGAGCGATTTTCCAGTTTCGAAAAGGATCGGAACTGATCCTCAGTGGTTTGTGAGATTTTTTGGTGTTTAGTAATTATTCTCTCGTGTAATTCTACGAATTTGAGTGGAATTTTCGCAACCTATTGCGAGCCTATTACCGTTAGTTTAGGCATTTATTTGATATTTATTAATTTATCTACGATTTTTGGGAAAATTCGTAGTTTCTCGAATTTTTCGGTTTAGAAATTTTTGGATTTGTGCATGGTTTTTGATCCCAGCACAACAAGAGTTTGGCTTGTGGTTTCCAAGCATTAATTTAAAGTTAGCAAATTCAGTTAGCAATTTTTGGAGTTTTTTTTGGCTTGAGGTCAAAAATATTGTTTTGTACATTAACGAGTATAGTTAATGAGTTTAGGGATTCCTGGAAATTTAATTTAAATTTTCCCGGGAATATTTTTGCATTGTTAATTTAATTTTTGTTTGCGGGTTTTTGCGAAATTAATAATTTTAATTCGCATAGTTAGTGGATTTAAATTTTTTTTGGGGGGATTCGCGTTTTAATTAATTATGACAGAACGCGATAGTGTGTTGAGTTTTAAAAAACTCAATGAATTTAACTACTTAGTTGGAAAAGGATATGCTAGCGTGCTTAGCAAGTAAAGGTTTAAGTCATTTTATAGATCCGAAGCACGTTGTTGTGCCCGGTGCGACAGCGGATGTGGTCACTAAATTTGACACGGACCAATCGAAAGCAGGGGGCATAATTTCCTTGGTATTGAGGATAAACTAAAATGTTTATTAGACGGGTTGACTGGGCCAGTTGAACGATGGGAGAAATTGGGCAAGACTTTTGAACCCAAATCTAAAGCACGTATATCGAGATTATTGGGTGAATTTCATTTGGCCCAAATGAGGGAAAATGAAAGTATCATTTTGTTCCTTAATCGTATTACCCAGTTAGCTAGGGATTTAGAGTTGGCGGGCAAAAAGATTTCCGATGATGACATAGCATATCGGATGACATGTACTTTGCCGCCACAATACCACAACGTAGTTAGTATTATGCATCGTTGGGAAGATACAGAATTTATTCCTAGTAAAGTGGAAGCGATGCTGATTGAAGAGTTCGAAAATTTAAAGGCTAGGACTGCACACTCGAATAACAGTGGAGTTAAGGC
>AFFK01019469.1:0-11598 GCA_000239455.1 Strigamia maritima
CATGTCGATGGCTTTAGTTAAGGTGAGGTTTTCCATCATTTGCATCTTTTCGCACAACTGTCGATTTCGTATGCCCACGACAATGCGATCGCAAATTAGGGTGTCCTGTATGTTGTCGATTTTTGAAAGTTCGCAAATCTCCGCCATAGTAAATAGTGACGTAATGAAATCGTCGACTGATTCATTTTCTAATTGCACGCGTTGATGAAAGCGTGCCCTCTCGTAAATTAAATTCCTCTTGGCGACGAAATGTTTGTCAAACGCGCCTAAAACTGCTTCGAAATTTTTCAGCTGATCGGTCGTTAGTTTTAATTTCGTTAAAACTTCTTCGGCCTTGTCGCCCATGCAGTAAAGAAGTCCGCTGACTTGTTTGGCGTCCGTTTTTTCGTCCAAATTTGCGACGTCGCGATATCTCATAAATCTTTTTCGCCATTGCGGCCAAGTGGATACGTCCGAAGATACGAATTTCTCGGGAAAGGGGATTTCCATTTATAAACAATGAATAATGTTACGAAATCGGATATAAAAATGGGTGAATTTTCCGTTACGAATATAACTCCGGAAATGTTCAAACAATTATTTGGTAAGTATGTTTTACCGCTGCCACCATGTAGTATTAGTAAACGGGGTTGACTGTGTAACAAGTAACAAGTAATTTATTCAAAACATAACAACAGTATATATACATGCAAGATTGTCACCTGATTGGTCAAGACCTCGTTGACCAATCACGTGACCCGTGAAGGCATACGGATCGTATGCACTAACAACTAACTACACAGAAACAATATAACCACAGAATGCCAGAAAGTATTTTTAAAGTATTTTGTATTTTCTGGAGTATTTTAAATACTGTATTTGTATTTTGTATTTGGCAAATAAAATTTCAACTAAAGTATTTTGTATTTTGTATTTTGACTTTTGAGAGAGAGTATGTTGTCTAGGTATTTAAAATACAAATGTATTTTGGGAATTTAGACTATTTTGTATTTTGTATTTGGAACTAAAGTATTTTGCCCATCTATGAGAGAGAGAGAATTGAGTTTATAGACGCAAGCGACGACTTAGGTCATACTCGTCTTTTATCTGACATACTGAATCCGACATACTAAATCTAACCTATAATAAATCTGACACAGACACACACATTTGACCATTGATAAACACTATATTCCTACATTCCATTGCAGAATGGAATGCAGTCTTACATTATCAAAGAATTGGTCAAAAACATAAAGTCAAAAGCCAAAGAAGGGAGAGAAGAGCAAAAATAGAAGAATAGATAGATAACCAGAGGATCCATTAGCACCACTGCAGCGGAAAAACAAAGTGCCACAGTGGAGAGCCCAGGGGAGGCCACGAGGAGGCAGGGCTTGGAAGTTTTCTCCCCCTCTGACTCGGATAGAAAGGATTTTGATTGGCTGTTGATCACGACATCATATGCAAATGGCGCCCGAATTTTACCTAAAAACAAACTTTTGTTTTGTAAAAAGTCAAAATCGTCTTAAAAACTCAAACTTTTAAAAATAATATTGTTTACAATAAAATATTCTTTGGAGTGGCTCGCTCTGACGGCTAATTGTTCAATAATCAAAACAATAGGCGCGCCGACCAATGAGATTCGACCAAAAATTCGAATTCAACGAATCCGTGCGTACGATAGTTTTCACAGTTCTAAGTACATAATTTTTAAATTTTAATATTTTTTTATAATAGCGCAGCATTATGCAGTGGCAGGATCACGTAGTGTGCATTGTAGCAATTGTTTTGTTGTCGGGCCTTTTGGCATTAACCGGGGCGATTTTCTTCAACCCTCTCGGTGTTTTGAATGCAGTTCTATCTCATTCCTACCTCCTTGTTTTAAGTTCAAGTTTATCAAAATATCTTCCGTAAAAGGTATGTATGTGGGCATTTTAAAGTTTTTATTTGTGTCTTTGTTTGGGTCAATATCCAAATCCTGAAAATTACTTTGAGAGGTCAAGTGCAGTCTAAAGTATAATCTGTGGTCAGCTGGCAAAAACAATTAAGAGAAAGAAGAGAATGACCAGCACATCAAGATATTTAAATGCCCCAATAAAAATTGTCTAAAAGTTACTTGCAGGACTAAAAATATCAGCAATTTTTAATTCCAACTATATAACTATATATACGGCCTATATTACGTTTTGTAGCCTTCTGCGCCAGGCCGGTTTTCCCGATCTAGCGTCATGTCCATATATTGCAATATTTTCGTGAAGATATTTCAATGCCTTAATCCTGAATGTCTTAATGTGGCTGCAAACCTCTAGCAGGTAATTAATTAAAAATATCAGCAATTTTTAATTCCAACTTAGATTAACAACCGAACAGCCGAACCTGCATGAGTGTCCAGCAAGCTGTCAAAACTTTCGGAGCCCCAGAACCAGGAGCCCCAGAAACATCATCGTATGATTATTTAAGGAGATAATCACGCAAGAAATATAATTAAAAAATGAAATAAATAACAGAATGGAGTCCAGGAAAAAATTTCAGTAAATGGTGAATGATCTCATCAGCACCATTCAAAGTTATTTCAAATAAACGCATTCTTGAGTAGTCTGTACTATAATAAAAAATATTTCCTTTAAAAGCGTAGTACACACAAAGTTCATTCCCTACACGGAATGGAACCGGAAATTGAAATCTGAAAATTCATGTTTTTGTGGTACACAAAAAAATTCATTTGTACCACATTATTCCCAGTCTGAATTTTCCATGTGACATTATCCATTATTTAAAATTCCGTTGATAATTGTCACAAAAAATTCAGAGAGAGAATGAATTAGGTTTATCACTACATCTAACAAAACTGACATACTGAATCTGACAAAATGAACCTGACATATCAAAACCCACATAATGAAACAAGCACACTGACTATGACAAAATGAAACCAATATATTAAATCAGACAAAAAATCAAAAAGAAAAAAGAAAAAAGTTTAGACAAACTGAAACTGACCGGTATGCAACTGACGTCTTACAACTGACTTACAAAAAAATTCAGACTGGCTGAATATTTTGAGTCTGAATTGGTGAGGGTTTAAACACTAGGGTTTAATTCGGAATTAAACCAGAATTTGATTGTAAGAAACAAAATCATATAGAATAAATTAAAAATTATTTCTTCATATGAAGATCAACATTATTTACTTGAATTTGGTAAATGCTACATTCCCATAAGAAGGCAGTCTTGCAATACCGAAATGTTCAAGTAAGAAACAAGTGGATTCAAATACAAAATAATAGAGAGAGAATCAAATGAAGAGAAATCAAACATACATTGAAAAAAATGAGTGACCATGATCAGTAGTCCAGGTGCAACCACGAAGAGGTAGAAGAGTTATATTTTCGATTAGAAAATGTAACTCATGTTTGAAGTCACAATGGCGGCTGACAAATTCGAACAACAGAATAAAATCCAGTCTTCACTATAATCGCGAAAGATCTGAGAAAATTAATTCTACTGAACTGGATGCTTCCTAATAACTGAATTAATATAAACAAAAAGAAAATGTAACTTAAGAAGATATAGAATCAAATACTAGTAGAACTAATGTGGCAACGATCTGGCGGCATCTGCAGCAGTTGAGGCAGTGATGAAAATATGAATCTCGTGATCTAATTCGAAAAACAAACCAATGGAATTTTATCACGTTGACTACAATTATTAGCAGCTCCGACAAGTGTTGAAAAAATGTATTAAAATAAAAGTAAAATTGTTAGTCAACATTGCGAAGAAAAATGCGGAGATTTAAACATCTAAATTATCAAAAAATGTGCATAAATGATTTTCGATCATAAATATTTATTTTAAAAACTAGAAGCATCCCGTGGAATATCCACGGTGCTAGAAAAAAGAAATCTTGACTTGAATCTCAAGAATGTGATTTTGGAGATTCTGGAGATTCGAGTCGAGATTTCGAGACTCAAGAATCTCGAGTTTTTGAGACTCAAGCATCCCGATATTTCGAGTTGCAATCTCTACAACTGTTGGATGGAACATTCAATTTGAACGGCATTTGCACATCTGTTGCAAATAGCGCCAAGAGAGAGAGAGAGAATTAGGTTTATAGACGTAAGCGGCGACTCGGGCCATACACGTCTAAAATCTGACAAAAAAGAATCTGACATGAAAACTGACAATATGAAACTTGACATACTAAATCCAACAAAACAAAACCAACACGCTATATCTGACAAAAGAAAACTGACACACCAGAACTGACATATCCAAACCGATACAATGACTGACAAAAGAAAACTGACAAATTGAAACTGACATATCCAAACTGACACAATGAGACAGACACACTGACTGACAAATTGAAACTCACACATCCAAACTGACACAATGAAACAGACACATCCAAACTGACACAATGAAACAGACACACTGACTGACAAAATGAAACCAATACACCAAATCAAGACAAAATAAGAAGAAAGTTCACACAAACTGAAACTGACACACCGACACTGACATGAAACTGACTCCTTCGCACGACAAATCCCAGCGTACCCCAGCGTACCAACCCCGGCGTACCAACCCCGTCGTTTCAACCCCGGCGTTCTAACCCCGGCGTACTGATCCTGGTGTATCCAGCCGGCTCGGCTAATTCGGCTGGCCAGGCGTACTGATCCAGGCACACTAACCCGGGCATACCAATCCAGGGCGCACCAATCCGGGCGTACCGATCCGGGCGTACTACCGACCAAATCTGTCCAAATAACTGACTTCGTACTACTACCGACTTCCTACTACTACCGATTTCCTACGACTACCGATTTCCTACGACTACCAACTTCCTACCACCGACTTCCCACTACCAACCTCTTACAGCTGACCTCCGACAACTGACTTATCCCAGCATACCAATCCCGGCGTACCAACCCCGCCGCACCGGGCCTGTGTCTCCGGTCGGCCGGGCATACTAATCCAGGCTTACTAATTCGGGTGTACCGATCCAGACGTACTCTACCAACCAAAACTGTCCACACAACTGATAGCTATTAACAACAAAAGATAGAAGAGAAAGAGGAGCAATAATAGATAGATAGATAGAATTAAGTTTATAGACGCAAGCGGGAGAAGCAATAAAGAGAAGAAAGAAGAAGGAAAGATAGATAACCAGAGGACCCATTAGCACCACTGCAGCGGAAAAACAAAGTGACACAGTGGAGTGCCCAGGGGAGGCACAAAAGCCACAGAAGAGAAAGCAGAGCAAAAAAGGAGATATAGATAACCAGAGGACCCATTAGCAACACTGCAGCGGAAAAACAAAGTGCTGCAATAGAGTACCCAGGGGAGGCCACAAGGAGGCTGGGTTTGGAAGTTTTCTCCCCCGCAAATAGCGCCAAAATTATATTTTCAATCTAAAGATCAAGTTTGGGCATATATTGTATGTAGTCATACGGCCAAACCTAGAAGCCGAACCTAACCTAGAAGCATCCTGTGGAAAATCCACGGTGCTAGTTAAAAAAAACCTACCGGTACGTTTATCGGACTTAACTAATACAGTCAAGACTTCCTTAATAGAAAGACCGGCCCTTAGTGGTGAAAAGTCGCATGCAATAAATGGCGGATTTGTGGCAGATTCCGGCAACAGATGGCGCTACAACTCCCCTGTAAAAAAGCACGTTTTTAAACATAAACATGGTAAATTGGGGGTCACCTCAGAACTGTGAGTTGAGGAAAATGTGCATAACCGCGAGAAAAAATTATGCATTATGATTGCAACTCCTCAGAACCCCGGAAAACTTTTTTTCTTTCAAAAAAAAATTTTTGTTCATAATCGTGGTAATTTTTTTTTTTATAAAATACTTAATTTATTTTATTTGTTTGTTTTTATGTTTTATTATGGTAATACACTTTAAATTGATTTGGTTTTATGAATTTTATTGTTTATTCATGCCGTCGTAGCCACGGCATCAACATTCATCATCTAAACTGACAGCAGGTTATGAAAAGACCTGTGTTTAGATATTGTATCAAATCATTCTATTCCATTAGATTTCAATTAAAACTATATCTTTCTGATTTGATTTCTGTGGTTTTTAATTAATTAATTAATAATTAATGGAATCCATATAGGCTGGATTAAATTGGTCAAATGGAATTTCTACGTGTGAAAGTTCAGATTTAAAATAAAATCTGAATTTTACATGGATTTGAGATTTGAGATAGAATCCTAAAATTGAAATGAGATATATGTGATTTAAAAAATAAAAAAAATTAATAAAAAAAGAAATCTTAATAAAATTTAGAGTATTTTTTATTTGTATTTATATGATATGATTTTAATGTTTCACCGGGTTTTGATGAGATTTGATTTGATTTTAATGTTCCACGGGTTTTGAGTATATTTAATAGTTTAATAGACATACTAAATCTGACCAATATATAATTTGACCATTGATAACACTACATTCTTACATTCCACTGCAGAATGGAATGCAGTCTTACATTATCAAAAAAATGGTCAAAAACACAAAGACCACGGGTTTTTACACTTTTAATGTTCCACGGGTTTAGAGCAAAGTAGTGCTGCATGAAACACTTCTGTTTGTAATCAGTTAATAATTTTTTTGAGATTTAATGGGGTTTGATATGATTTAAATAATAATTAATGGGTTTAGATGACATTTGCCCAGCGCAGCAACGAATGTTGCACGGAATGTTGCACGAATGTTCCACGGGTTTTGAATTTCAAGATGATTGAATTTAAATGTTAATTAAAGTTTAGGGTTTAAGTTTAAGTTTGGAAACACTGACCTACAACTTCTGTCGGAACAATTTTTAGGAGTTTTTATGGGATTTGATGTGATTTTAATAAAAATTAATGGGTTTGGATAAGATTTGTTTCACCGGGTTAGATAGATAGATAGAATTGAGTTTATAGACGCAAGCGACGACTGAGGTCATACATGTCTTTTAATCTGACACACTGAAACTGACATACTAAATCTGACCAATATAAGTCTGACACAGACAAACACATTTGACCATTGATAAACACTACATTCGTACATTCCATTGCAGAATGGAATGCAGTCTTACATTATCAAAGAATTGGTCAAAAATACAAAAACAAAAGCCACAGAAGAAAAAGAAAAGCAAAAACCAAAAGAAAGATAGATAACCAGAGGACCCATTAGCACCACTCCAGTGGAAAAACAAAGTGCCACAGTGGAGTGCCCAGGAGAGGCCACGAGGAGACTGGGCTTGGAAGTTTCTCCCCCGGGTTTGGATGAGATTTGTTCCACCGGATTAGAGCATAGATGGATGCATACTAAATATGGCCAATATAAATCTGACATAGACAAACACATTTGACCATTGATAAACACTACATTCGTAAATTCCATTGCAGAATAGAATGCAGCATTACATTATCAAAAAATTAGTCAAAAACACAAAAACAAAGGTCACAGACGGAAAAGGGAAGCAAAAAGAAGAAAAGACAGATAACCCAAGGACCCATTAGCACCACTGCAGCGGAAAACAAAGTGCTACCATGGACAACCCAGGAGAGACCGAGGAGGCTAGGCTTGGAAGTTTTCTCTCCCAGCAATGCATGGGAACACTGACCTACAACTTCTGTCAACAACTTTTAGGAGATTTAATGGAATTTGATGTGATTTCAAAAAAAATTAATGGGTTTCGATAAGATTTGATGTAATTTAAACGTTACGGGATAAGAGTTAAGAGGGATTTCAAAAAGATATTACAAGATTTTCTAGAATTTAACTAGAATTTTCAATTTCTGCACTCATAATAATAATAATAATACATAATAAATAAAAAAAATTCTTTTCCTGAATGTTAATTAAACTGTGAAATTTCCACGGGGCCTTCTATAGTCTGACATACTAAAACTGACTTACTAAATCTGACCAATATAAATCTGACACCAACAAACACATTTGACCATTGATAAACACTACATTGTACATTCTATTTCAGAATGGAATAGAGCATTACATTATCAAAAAAATGGCCAAAAACAGACAAAAGCCAAAGAATAGAAAGCGGAGCAAAAAAAAGAGATAGATAACCAGAGGACCCATTAGCACCACTGCAGCGGAAAAACAAACTGCTGCAATGGAGTACCCAGAAGAGCCCACAAGGAGGCTGGGCTTGGAAGTTTTGTCCCCCCCACTCAGACTGAAAAACCACACTTTCCACCTAAGCAAAAAGCTGAAACTGCTTTAAAAGCAGTGACTCAAGTGACAGAATCAGAAACTGATTCTGATACTGCAGATACTGCAGCGGAATTTCTCAATCTTATTATGAATAAGGCTAATAGTTTCACTCGCAAGGATGGTTCAAAAACAGAGACTCGGATGTGCAACTACTGCAATAAGAAGGGGCACATCCAAGTAAACTGCTATGTGTACCAGAAAACTGCTGTATATAAGCTGAAATATGATACGACAGCAACTGGGGAGAGAGAGAGAGAATTAGGTTTATAGACGCAAGCGGCGACTCAGGCCATACACGTCTCAGCAACTGGGGAACCATGTCCTAGGAAGAGCAAGGCTAACTACTCTTCTAAGACAAGTGAGCCGAGTGTGACACCGGAAATCCAGTCACGGCTTGACGCACTGAAAAAAGAGCTAGCCACTGCTCAGACACAACAAAATGAATCTATTAGTATGCTCCCAGCTGAGTTCCTGGTTGTGTCAAAAGTGAACACATCAGAGGATAGATAGATAGAATTGAGTTTATAGACGCAGATGAAGAAGAATGAAGAATGAAAATTATAAATTTGATGTGCTAACACCAGAACAGAAATGGAAATTTAGGACAAAGTTTTATACTGTGACAAAAAACTCAGCTTGTCCTAGAAGTAATTGTAAACTAAAATGCAGCATTTGTAATATTTGTGTGCATAATTATAGTTGCACTTGTCAGGACTCCATGTATTTAAAAAGCATCTGTAAACATGTTCATTTCATACATTGTAGTCAGACATCGGCGAAAACAACATACCAAAACAAATAATGCGTCAAGCTTTGTTGGAGAGAAATCCCCAAACAATTCAGAAAGCCGAAAGTATTAAGAGCAAATTGAAAGAAATGAATGCAATTTTTCTGGAGAAAATAGAAAAATGTAATGATGTCTCTCTATTAAACGAAATTACAAATCGTTTCAAACAACAAGTTATGCCAATCCTTGATCAAAATCAGGATTTATTTCAAAAAACAGTTTTACCACAGCAGCAGTCTACATTTACATCAAACCAAAAATTTCAACATCAAGTGCGATTGGAGCAACGTCAGCTAAATTTCATGCATCAAATGATGCATTAATGTCAGTCAAGGAAAATTTAAGAGAGCAACAAAAAGTCTGCAGCAGTTGCAAAAATGAAGACGATGAAAACACCAACAATGCTGCTGTTGTTCCTTGGATTCAGTGCTTTTCTTGTTTTTCTTGGCATCACACTCATTGTGTTGACTTTTCTGGTGCTGATTTTATCTGTGATTTGTGTAAATAATTTTAAATGTGATTTTGAATGTGATTTTAAATGTTAAATGTTAATTTTAAATGTAAATGTGATTTTAAATGTTAAATGTTAATTTTAAATGTAAATGTGATTTTAAATTTAAATGTGTCACGGGCGTAAAATGTGTTTACGCGTTCCTTTTGTGTTTTCCTCTAATAAACCCACATTTTGCTTTTAACAAATTTACATGTCTTGTTTTTGTGTTGTGTTTATCCATTTGTGTGTCTGGCCAAGGCCGTTTGTGATGACTGTACGCATTTGTCATGTAATCCCCCCGTGTTATTTTGGTCCTACAGTTGGAATGACCCGACTTTGTGCATGTTAAGTGAGTGACTCACACTACTCCTGCACTCTCGTTGGTTCCTCACTTTCTGAGGACCAATGAGGATGCAGTATGAGTTTTTGATGTACTTTTCCAAGTTTTTGGAGTTCACTCTCTCTCCTGCTAGCGAACAGCACACAACTAGTAGAGGGCTGGTCCCTTCACCCTTGTTTGAAGGTCATCTCCAACTGTTTTTCCATGTGTTTTCAGTTCTGCATTCTTCTCTGAGTATTCACGCGTATTTTTAGAGCTTATGTGGCGCATAACCTAGCTGGACCTGGTCAGAATAATAGTAAATTGTATACGCGTGCATTTATTATTCTAAAAGACAGAAAGGCAAGAAGAATGTTCACTTTGCTTGAAATAGTTTAGTCTGGGATCCGCCATCTTGTTTTTCAGATTAGGCTTCCACCTTTGAGTGATACTAGGTTTAGATTAGATTCTGTTCTCTCACTTCTTAAGTGATTAGGTGGTTTTAACGGCGTTCTTTTTAGAGAGTAAGATAATATCAACTTGAACTACATTTTATTTTGTATCAATAGACACGAATGCGGTGGTTACGAACGCCTTTAGTTCTGTAACCATTCAGGGCCTCATTCAAACCAGGGCTCTCTCGTTTTCGAGGTATCAAGCGTCTTTCAAACGCATGACGACATACCGGTCCGTGATACGTGGTGCCGAAACCTTGGTTCTTGGTATTTTCTGAAGTCTTGCCGTGAATTTGGGGATTGAAGTTTGCAGTTGAAACTGGGGAATTTAGTTGTTCATCTTTCATTATTTCTTTATTTATTTTTCCTTTGTTTGTTTATATATATTTGACAATTATAAGAGTGTCATTGCTCGTGATATGCTAATTGCACTTGCGGGACTTGTCTATGTTCTTGTTTACTTAGTATCCTACTTTGGTTTTCGAAATACAATAAGCTTTTTTGTAATCATTTATAACGCGTGCGTTTGGATGTGGACCAAGTTTAGGGACGCTGTGTTGGGAACTCGCTTTCCGAATCCTCATCAAGTGCGTCCGGTAGTTCTGTCTTGGATGATCCCAAGTACTTGGTTCGCCCAGTAGTACATAAGGGAAATCCTAGCTTTAGTGTTAGGGACGATCTGGAACGGAAAACGGCTAATCCGTTAGTACGTCAGACAAGGTCTATGTCCAATGCTATGCGTAATTTTGATTTGACCGAAGTGGACGAGTTGCAGGGCGTGGATGATGATGGCAATGCGTTTGACTGCAAAAAAGGAGATGCTGTAAGACGGCTCACAAACGAGACTCGCGTCATTTTCTGGGTAACCCTTCCAAAAATAGTTGTGGTGCCGATCAGACGCGTGTCCGAGCAGAGATCCATGCTGATGGGGATCGTGGTCCGATGTACCCCACCCCATATTTTCAACCCCGACTGGTTGATGATGGGGAATCAGCGTGTTTAAATTCTGCGACACAAAAGATGGACAGAGATCGAATGTAAAGTTTGTGAACCCTAATATGGCAATCGGGACCGATAATTCGAGTGATGACGCGATTAAGCGGCCTAGAAATGGGACTGCTAATACCCAAAATATTCGGACGTCAACGCGTAGCACTGTACCCGCAGTCTCAGGTTTAACCCCTTCTGAACAGGAGTTAATGAATGAGATGCGTGGGTATAAGCGTGGAAGAGAAGACATATAGAAAGAAACATTGTCTGAATGCGTTGATGAAAGAATGGGGGTATGGTCAGAATATTTGAGTAAGCAATTGGAAACAATG
>JH431532.1:0-20892 GCA_000239455.1 Strigamia maritima
AAAAAAAAAAAATCATTTTTTTAAAAAAAATTTAAAAAATATTAAATAAATAATTACCTGACACTCTTGGTTGCAGTAATATGAAAATAAACAACGTGTGCATCTTCGTAAATCCCCATTTCTTAAATTATGAACACTTAAATTAGCCCTGCATGATATTAAAATCTTTGAAATAAAATCTTACAATGTTAAGCAGTTGTCACAAGTACGTCCACGATACTCATCGCGCACAACGTAAGCAAAAGGTTCAGATTTTAAAATTAAATCTCCTTTTTTAAATGCCATTGCTAGCAAGTGGCAAATGTTGAACGAGTTGCGTTGGTGCGTTGGTGTGGAATCACTTTCACTCTCGGTTTTTGCTTAACACTCAAGGGTTTATGGGACATATTTCGTGCGAATTTTGGCGGTTAGTTTGAAATGCATACGTAGTTTCAAAGTTTAAATTTGGATTTTCTGCGTGATCTATTCAACTGCAACATAGAAATTTGATGTACTCGTTAAAAAAATAAAAATATTCGCTCCATAGTATAATATAACAACTAAAATCCGCGTTTTACAAGCTAAACTGGTCGATCATAGCGTATTATAGCGAACCGTTTTTCTTTGGTTCGTTATAACGAGGTTAGAGGTATATGAAAATGACAAAAAATGGACTCCACAAACGCTTTATTTCTTTATTTGTTGTACATTGGACTATTGTGAATTCAAAAGACAAATAAATTTACATCCGAGCATTGTTTACCAGACCTTGTAACTGAAGTCCGGTTTGACACATCATGAGGTTGCGCTGACAATCCAAGTAACGTTGATGATGCTTCGAGTGAGTAACAGATATCACATTCAAAGCTTCGTTAAATGTAAGCTGAGCATCAACAAAGTTTAAACAGTTGTAATAATCTAAACCTAGATGTGATAGTTCATGGGCTAAGTCGGCATGGAATTTGCCATAATGATGTCTGGAATTGAATAAAATGTTTTTAAAAAAACTGAATTGAAAGCTAAAAATTCTAATTAACCTGAATGAAACTATTAGTTGTTGCCCATACTTAATAGCAGTTTCCCATTTCGATAAAATACGACTTGATTCACAAACTTTCTCCAAGATTTTCACAAACAGAACGTTAAATAAATGAAATGTTTTCTCGCTCTCCTTAATACATCTTTCGGCTATTTCGTAAATTTCCTCAAATCCGTTGAATTTCTCCAACTCATCCATTTCATCCAGAGACTTTTGACATTTTTCAGACAATTTCTCTACTTGGCTTAGTTTATCCTTCTCAAATTTAACTTCTCCGCAGTTCAGGCATATGAAAGAACCATTTTTAATCACAGTTGGGTGCGTGCAATCGGCATTTGGGCACAAAATGCTATTCTTGATTAAATCCTGAATAATGAAAAAAGAATAAATTTATCCGAGGTCAAAAACTAAAGCGTATCTGTAGGACGTCGTTACATTCTCAACATCCTGACATTTAACACAAGTACAATCAAAAAAATAGATGCGTTTCAATTTCTCTTGTCTTTCTTTAGTTGACGCTAATCCATCCACATAGGAAATAAACACCTAAAAAAATTTTTTTTGTAAGGAAGATTTTAAATGGGATAAAGTTATAAATAAAATACATTCGATGGATCCAATTGAGGTATATCTTCTACTGCCGTAAGTAGTAAAGTAACCCCATTAAATGAAATATTAGCGTTTGGTTGACAAGAATGATCCAGGATTGATGCCCTGCGTTAAAATTATCAGAAGACTGCACAATAGTATTGCCTTAATTCTTACCCTAAATACAGTCCTACACCAATAACTATACCATCACTAGTTATACCGAAACTATTTAGAGTCGCCTGTTGAAAAATACAAATTATTACACAATTATGTATGTACAAACACATATAAAATCTCTGCAAATGTGTAAAATTTTACTTTTCCATAAATTTCAGACAATTCGTGAGGTGGAGGACAGTCCTTGTTAGGTATAAAACTCTCAATCATTGTCAAAAACCGAGATTTAGTCAACATAATTAAATTATCCGAATCTTTATTTGCAGCATCGTCCAAGTCTAATGAATGTAGAATAAAAATAACATTATAAAAGTAAATTATTATATACTTGACTGAAATTAAATATTTACGACTCATCAAATCTTGAAATCGACGCGATACATCACCAAATTTCTCGCATTCATTGGGTTTACTCTAAAGGAAATGAAATAAAACACAAACTAAAAGAGTTTATGACGAATGTTGAAAAAATGTACCTTTAGTTTATAAATAATTCTTGCTGTTAGACGAACAAACTCTAGATCAGGATAGTGGTGTTTCAAACATAAGCATTCATTTTTATGATTTTTCCATGCCGATTTCTACAACAAATTGAAATACATTTGTTCCATTTGAAAAACAAACGTGATAAAAAGTCAAAAGTGTAGATTATGTTACCTGACAGGTTTTATCGCAGTAGTAGGTACACGAGCACTGTGTACATTTTTTTAAATTATCATTTCTGAAATCAATTGAAGGAGAATAGTAAATTTGCCAAAAAGGAACGATATGAAATCCTACTTTTTAAAACAGTAATCACAATAACTTCCACGAAATTCTTTCTTCAGAACATAAGCATATGGTTGAGATTTTAAAAGCAAATCTCCTGTCTTGATAGTCATTTTGCAGACAAGTATCACTTTCGGTTTTCAAACTTCAAGTGGATTGTGGGAAATTATACGTTATCATTTATTTCTCACAAGGGACTTCCTCTTTAGAAAGGGAATCTACATCCTCAAAACACAATATTATTTTAATTCATGTGTTTGTTTTTTTTTTATATTTTGTAATCTCACTGTTCGAAATGCAGCAGAACCTCCAAACTTGAACCGAAAATGGCCACTAACCAGTCGTGTTGACTGCTTTGCTCTTTAATATTCTGCACCTGTCATGCTTCTTCATGGTCAGCATTCTCCTTGTGTGCTACTCTCGCACCTTTCCCACCAGAATTTGTTTAAGGTTATTTTCTCTGTCTGCAATTTCATTACTTTTGTGGTAATTATTCTTTGGTTGCATCACTTTCGCTTTTGACTAATCATAAGACATTTTCCCGCGAATGTATTGGCGCCTTTTTTGGCGCGGTTTACTCGAAATAATGAAATAAGTTTATAGGTTTAATTGGAGTCCAGCTCATCCTGGTCCATGACTTAAAGCATTGTGCATTTATTTGCCGTTCCATGAACGGAATGGTGTTGTGAGTACTACAGCAAACTTATTTTACAGATTCAACCCACTTGGACTTAAAAGTTTATTTATTTTACACAAATTTTCTGCGTGATCTATATTCTATCGCAACCAAGAAATTTGATGACGTACAGCGGTGGTGATCATTGAAAAGTTACATCACCCAAACCGCATGCTATGCTGTCAAAAGAACTTTTCTGGATCACCATCACCAATACCATTTTGTGATTCTTAAAAAACCGTAAAACTATTCATGGCCAGAGAACAGACGCAAACACACAAATACTGGCCAATAAAGTATGAAAATTTCAAAGAACAGAAACCAGGCCCCACAAAACACATTATTTAATTGTTGTACTACATTGGGACAATTGTTGACAGGTCAACGAAGAAATAAAGCCATAAAGGCGACATACATTTACATCTGATCTTATTGTATTATGTAGCATGAAATTTAAGTCCGATTTGACACATCATAAGGTTGCGCTGACATTCCAAGTAAAATGGATGATGCTTCGAGTGAGTAACGGATATCACGTCTAAAGCTTCGCGAAGAACGATCTGAGAGTCAATACAATTTGCACAATTGAAATAAACGGTAGCTAGGTTGAATAACTCTCTGGCTAAAATGGGATGATATTTGCCATAATGATATCTGAAATTAAATAAAATGTTAAAAAAGCTGAATTGAAAGCTAAAAATTCTAATTAACCTGTACGAAACTAGTAGTTGCTTTCCATGTTCAATAGCAGTTTCCCATTCCGAGAAAAATCTACTTGTTTGACAAACTTTTTCCACGATTCGAGCATACAGAATGTTAAATAAATGGAATGTTGTCTTGCTCTGCTTAATACATCTTTTGGCTATTTCGTACACATCAGCATATCTTTTGGATTCCATCAGTTCATTCATCACGACTAGAGCCTTTTGACATTTTTCAGTTATTTTATCTACTTGGCTTAGTTTACTCTTCTCAAATTTAACTTCTCCGCAGTTCAGGCAAATGAAAGAACCATTTTTAATCACAGTTGGATGCGGGCAATCTGCATTTGGACATAAAATGCTCATCTTAATTAAATCCTGAATAATAAAAAAAGAATAAATTTATCAAGAGTCGAACTAAATCGTACAGATCATCATTACACTCTCAACATCCTGACATTTAATACAAGTGCAATCAAAATAATATCTTTTTTTCAGTTTCTCTTGTCTTTCTTTAGTTGACTCAAATGTATCAATGTACGAAATAAACACCTAAAATATTATTTTTCGTAGTAAAAATTTAAATTGTGTTATAATTCTTAATCAAATACATTCGATGCATCCAATTGAAGTATATCCTCTGTTGCCAGAAGTAGGAGGGTAACCCCATTAAATGAAATATTAGCGTTTGGTTGACAAGAATGATTCAGGATTGATACCCTGCGTCAAAATAATTGTGCGCTTTATCAGAATAATCACTACCGGTACACAAATAATGTTACGATACCCTAAATACAGTCCAGTACCAATAATTTTTCCATTAGACTCTATACCGAAACCGTTGATATCCACCTGTTTTAAAAAGATTAAGATTAATAATACAAATTGTACAAATTATAAATAATATCTTTGCGAGTGTGTAAAAATGTACTTTTCTAATAATTTCAGACAACTCATGAGGTGAAGGACAGTCTTCCTCAGGTATAAAAATATTGGTTGACTTCACAACCAAAGATTCTGCAAAAAGGGATAAACTACCTGAATCTCGCATTGTATCTGTACTGTCTATAATAAATATAGAATAAAACAATAAAAAAAAATAATAATAATAATTTTACTCGGCCTAAATTAATTATTTACGACTCATCAAATCTTGAAATCGACGCGACACATCACAAAATTTCTCACTCTCATTGGGTTTTCTCTAAAAGAAAGAAATAAACACCTTGAATAACTAAGCTTATAAGATAATTATTTAATACCTTTAGTTTATAAATAATTCTTGCGGTCAGACGAACATCCTCGTCATCAGGATAGTAGCGTTTCAGACATAAGCATTCATTTTTATGATCTTTCCATGCAGATTTCTACAACAAAATTAAAAAATATTGGTCCGTTAATATGATAAGATGAAAAAGTGTCTAGTTTTATCGTTTACTTGACAGCTTTTATTCGCAGTAATAAGAACATGAACACCGTGTACATTTTTTTAAATTGTCGTTTCTGAAATCAATTTGGAGAATTGTAAGTTTGCCAAACGAAACTAAGTAAAATCTTACTTTTTAAAACAGTAATCACAATAACTTCCACTGAATTCTTTTTTCAGAACATAAGCAAACGGTTGAGATTTTAAAAGCAAATCTCCTCTTTTGATAGACATTTTGCAGGCCAAGGATCACTCTCGGTTTACAAGGATTGTGGGATACACAGATACCTACTGTAAACAAGGACTACAATCTGATTGTAGTCGTTGCTGTAAATCTAAAAAAAAATCAAGGACATCGGGTTACAACAAAAGGCGGTATGGGTCTACTTATGGGTAGTATACTTACTGGGTATATCCACACAAAGTATATAAAAAATTAAAAACAATAAAAAAAAAAAAAGAAGCACATTGTAATATATATTAAATTTTATTATATCCAACAAGAAACCACTTTTTCCTCCTTGTCCTGGTGACTTTGGTATGTCCATCTGCTTCATACTCCTTTTTCCTTATCAAATTTGGATTCTTGGTATTGTGATTTTTAGCTGTATGTTGTTTTTCTTTATTGTTCTGTTACTTGTGACTTTCCTTAATTGTTTGCATTTTTCTTTTTGCAAGTTGTAACGGTTTTCAGTAATCTGTTGTTATTATTTCTCTATTCTTAGTTTTATTTTTTATTATGTTCGCACCACATCTCTGTGCCACTCATGTACTTATCTTCTTCTTTGCTTATGTTAATGTGGCTTCTGTGAACCTTTCTTTTAAACCATTAGTTAAAAGGAGATTGCAGTTTGTCAGTTCATTGAGTGTTCTGTCTTCCTTTGTGTCTGTACATGGCATTATATGGGTTTTCTGCCTTCACATCTTTGATACAATGATCTTGATAATGATCTATTTTGTATACTCTTGCCTGGTATTTTGTTATTATTACTTCTTATTTTCAAACTCGTCGTTTGGACCTTTTTCATATCTGATTTTTTACAATTCCCTTTTCTTTGAAGATCTTGGTAAAGTTTCTGGTAAAGCCCATGTACTTTTAATTTCATTAGAGCACTTTTCGGGTCATCATCAGTACCATAGTCTGAACTGGTTACAAAGTCTAGTCAAGAAGACTGATAAATAAAAATGTACTAAAAGCGTATTTAACTGTTAAATTTTTCTTTTTAATATATATATTTCTTTGTATTTTTGTAAATGAAAAAAAATATTGTCTTACATGTTCTACATTAGAGGAATTTTAAGGATGTATCTCTTATACCACAAAAATGATGTAATTGCAGACAGCGAAAACCTTAAAAAATAAAAAATAAATATATAAAACATGAAATAAAATTCTGATTAGAAAACCATACTACAAAACCTTTACCATGTAATAATATACGATAAATGATCATTTCGCAAAGTAACTCGCGTTTGGCCTCCTATCGGACCTCCCGGTACTGTGCTACCTACAAATATTTTTTAACATCCAACACATCTACTTAAAATCTGCATTCAAAAATCGTACCCATAACAGCATCCAAAAAAATAGGCTCAGTATTTCGTGTCTTAGCCATCATATCAACATCCCTCCAATGAAAAAACACATTTATTGTCATTATGTTTTGGCATAAAAGGCATCCGACGTTCAGGAAGTCTCACAACACCAGTCAAATCAACTTCATCTTCAATTTGTCCTTCTTGCCTTGTTTGCGCAGATGTCATTTTTTTGGGAACCCATCCTCTGTTTACTAAAATAGTCATACTAAAAAAAAAGTTTCAAACAATTAATTGTCGATTTACTCATGATAAAACATACTTCCTATCTGTTATTGTGAATGGGGTAATGATCCATGAACCGGTTGAAGCGGATGATGACATCAATCCACCACCTTCAACTGTATCTCCTTTATCCACACGTGATCTCGGACTAATGTACAATTCTTGATCGTGATTAAAAGTTCCTCGTACGCGGACACGACAGTATTCCAGGTTTTTTAATTCGTCTAAGCTGTTATTTAAAAATAACAGTTAATACAAATAATGCAAATGAGTATACTTCAAATTAAAATAAAGTTTTATTCTTACTCCCACGGGAATTCAATCGGAGGTGTTCTTGTTTTTTCCTCTAGGGATTTAATTAAGTTTAGTTTCCATTTTCGTCTCTGAATTTGCCATGTACCCAACCCGAAAGTGGCAATTGGGATAATCTTTAGGATAGGTTTATAGGATTTTAGGACAGGTTTATTTCAAACGTTTGTTTTGTATTTTTATGAAATTATATACCAATAAAATGTAGTTTCTTGGGCTCACTCTTGTTCTTAATGTGTTGAAAGCAAATCCGCCATCATTTGGACCTTTCGTATTGTGCCGGCAAAGAATTGTTGTAAAATATTTACTTTTGTTTAATACCTGCAATTATTATAAAATAAATATACGTTGATAATTTTTAAATTTCATCATCATTTACCCCGTATTTGTGATTCAAACAACGGCAACTTAGAGCAGACAGCATTTTTTATTTTACGCCATTTGTAAGTACCGCAGATGTGGATTAAATATATTACGTCATTTCGTGAACATAATATGATTACAGATAAAACATTTAGCAATTTATGTATAAAATCTAAAAAGTATAAATATATATTTTAATTTTTAAGTAATATATTTTAATAATGCTAATATTTTTTAAATTTAATTTATGTCATAAAATCAATTCCGCGAACGTGCGTTACAAAACAAGATGGCTGAAGGGTTGCAGAAGAAACTTCAACAAGAAGTAGAAAAATATAAAACAGTGCAAAGAGGTAAACTTTATTTTAAAATTGATGCTTTTTTTTTAAAAAAAAGAATAAACTTACTTATGTAAGTATTATAAATTTTTGTCTAATAAGAAATGCAAATTTGAAATTTCTAGATTATCAAAAAATTCTGAGCATTAGGCAGCAATTGGACGGACAATTAAACGAGAATAATGTCGTTAAAGAGGTAGGAAATATACTACATTCGTTGTAAATAATGACTTTATGTTTATTTTTGTATTTTTTTAACATTTTAGGAATTGGATTTACTGGAACCTGGAGCAAATGTGTTCAAGTTGATGGGACCCGTGCTGGTGAAACATGATTTAGAAGAAGCTCGTCAAAACGTTAGCAAGAGGATAGAATACATAAACAGCGAAATGTAACGAAATTAATTGTGTTTTAGCTGTCTTAGTTTGCTTTCTAAGTATTTATTTTATTTTTTAACATTTCCAGGAAACGACATGATGATAATTTGAAAGATTTGGAAAAACAACAAAATGCTCTTCAGGATTCCCTTAATAAATTCCAACAGCAGTTTCAACAGGCTCAAATGAAAGCAGCCTAAGCTTAAAATAAAAATTGAAACGATTTAAAAATATTAAAATAAGCGTTGAATTAGTCATTTAAATTTTAAAAAACGCTCAATTGAATGTGTATTACAAACAATTATACCCGGAAATCATTAAATTCAACAAAAAATGAAATAAATTCATTAAAACTTTCAATGTAAAATCGAATCAAATAAAACATTTGGTTCTAAGTTTCTTAGATTATTGGTATTTTATTTATTTCTCAAAAAATACACAACAAAAAATAATTTATCAGATCGTTAATATGTATTAAACAAGATAAACACCACAAAAAAAAGTTAAAATAAATAATTAACAGACGTGCCGCTATCACCACCTTATCACGTCAATCCGCCAAAAGTCAACTCATCAGTTCAGCCTCGTTTTCGTTCGCGTCCAATGCCAAGCAAAAATGGCGGGCTTTCGCTTCACGCATGCTGTTGTGTCCCGCATTCCCGACAGTTTTAAAACTAAAGCGATCGGACTGAATGGCGAAATCAATCTAGAAGATGCAAGACGTCAACATGAAGAATATGTCCGAGCTTTACGACAAATGGGACTCGATGTAATCGAGTTGCCGCCGGACGAATCGCTTCCCGATGGTGTTTTCGTCGAAGACACGGCCGTAGTTTGCAACGGAACGGCACTCATTACACGGCCCGGTCACCCGAGCCGGAAAAAAGAGGTAAAATATTGTTTTAAAAAATTGTTATATTAGGTTTTCAACAAAAAATGGTGGTTTATGAATTAATCAGTCAATTTTGAATGAGCTTCTGGAATTAATGAGAAAAAGCCGGTTGCGGTGTGCTATTAATTTGGTCTAATTTTATTCGCTGAATTATTGATTACACGTGCAATTCATTTCACTGTCCCTTGTACAACCGTCCAAGGGGTACAAATGTATCTTTTATCTACTTTTAGAGGTTAAATGAGGTAAAATATATAAAATAAAAAAAATTTGAAACATTTTTTGATTATTTTTTTGATAAGTACAAATTTTCAAATTTAAATTTTATTTTTTTTCAATTTTAATCCTTAAAATTATGAAATATTTATAAGATTTATGTTACAAATGTTGTAAAAAATCGAGGTAAAACTGTTTTTTAAAAAAACAAGTTTGTTTTTTTATATGGTTTGACGTGTAAAATAGTTTAAAGGCGAAGTTATCATGTTATAAAAAATAAAATAATTTAAAAATAGAACCTTAAAGTATACTACTCTAAGTTAAGTATACACAAGTGAATTTTTGATTGATGTTAAAATTTGAACATTTTCTGGTCATGTTTCACTTTGAAAAGCATCTTCTTTCAACTTTTGCAACTAAAGCTGTGAGAGCTTTCCATTGAACCTAAAAATATTTATTTTTTGAAGCCATAAATCAATAAATCACTTAGTTTTGTTCCACGTGTTATTCAAACAGGATGTTATGTACCTAAAATGATATATAAAACATAAAAAGCTAAATTTAATGGAAAAAGGATTAATATGACCTTGATTTGCTGGTTAATAAACATGTCTCAGAGTGGCGTGGGCTGTAAACTACATTACATAGAAATGCCATTGAATGACAACAAAATGTGTAATGACATCATTCGCAGATGGTCAGATTAATCAATGCACTGAGGCGAAAAATAAAAATATAAAAAAAGAATGACCCATTTAGCGTAAGTGAAGTTAAAGTAGCATATGGATGCAAGTGTTGTCTCCAGATGGCCGGCATCATTAAAAACATAATAAAAAACAAGAATTTGCATTCCGGGTGCAGCAACTTAATCGAAATTGATGGATCTAAATAAGTAGTGGTATTAAAATATTTTTTATTTTTATTTTTACTTTTTTTTAGGTTGAAATAATGCGAACGATTCTTAAAAAGGAATTAGGCTTACCAATCATTGAAATTCGAGACGAAAAAGCGACACTAGATGGAGGAGATGTTTTGTTTACAGGTTTGTATTTAGTTTTTATTAGTTTTTTATTTTATTTTTTTTTTTGTGGGGAAATTATTTTACGTAATTTTTGCTAACTGGAGACTGACACCTGTAGCTGAGTCAAGAGAATTGCATGTTCTGTCGACCGCCTTTTTCTTGTAATTCTAAGCAAAGTGGTTTCTGGCAAGTGTTCCCGCCAGGATTTCGCTGCAATGTCAATGCTCTAATAGTTAACATAAAGATGAATTTAAAGGTTAAAAACCAAAAACATAAATGGAACAGTTGTTACAGGTGTTTAGTGAGGTTCTTTGAAATATTTTAAATATATAAAAAGTAATTTATCACTCACTTATTTTGATTGATTAAATGTTTGCTTGTTGCAGATAAGAGATAAAAAGGTGCGAAAATATTTATTTTTTTTTAGCGATGGCTTATGTAGTCGTAACCTTGATCAGGCTAGACATGACCAGTGATCAAACATGTACTGTTTTACAAGCAAATAGTGCAGACGCAGAAAAATTATGTCACAGGCTTTAATTACTGTTTTTTTTTTCTTCCTTGATTATGAATTCAATGAATAATTACGGTTATGCGATTTATTTTTGAAAATGTTGTTTTTAAACTAGAGCAAATTGCGTTAATCAGCTTTTTTCGGTGGCGTTAATTAGCCATTAGCAAGGTGATTAGATCTTAACAACATTCCCATTAGGTGCCTAGGGTAACCAGATACGGGAGCATCATGTAGCCTTGCAGGTATTAAAAGGTTTCCGCCAAAAGGGAGGAAAAATTCGGATTTTTACATGTTACTTTAAACTTAGTTTATTTGTGTGCATAGAAGACTTATTTTTTTTTAGTTCTGAAAAATATATTTTTGCTTTAATCAATGCATTATTTTTTTAGATGAACTATTTTTATGTGCATTTTTGCAATAAAGCTTTGTTTGTTACGATGCAAAAAAGCAATAAATTCGGGTTGAAAAGGAAAAAAACGTTGCCATGGAGCCCCTATAATTTGCTTTTATGCATTGTGCGCTACTGCAGTTTTCAGTCAATAATGATCACGAACATCATTCAATTCACAATTATTTGCAATGCTACAAATCAATCAATTTCAATTAAGATTAATAAATTGATGGAACAGATCCAACAATTTTGATGGTGATAATTTTACTGTATAGCTGTGATATAATTCTGTTGAAGAATTCCCATGAACAGAATGGGTTTACGAGTACCCTTTACCAGTTTTTTGCGAGTCTGAAACCCCTATTTTAATTTTTTTATTCTTAGGAAAAGAATTTTTTGTTGGTCTCTCGTCACGTACAAATGAAGGTGGTGCTAAAGCAGTCGCAGCAGCTTTTCCTGAATTTCCAGTCTCGCCCATCAAAGTGAACTCGGGCCTCCATCTTAAGTCTTGCATGGCCATGGCCGGACCTGACATCATCTGCGTGGGCAATAACAAAGACGCACAAGACGTTCTGAAGGTTAAAAATAAAATTTAATAAATATAAATAAATAAATAAATATAAAAAATAAAAAAATGACATTTTGTAGAGAATCGAACGCGAAGCGACGTTCAGGTACCAAACCCTGACTATTCCCGATTCAGAGGCAGCCAATTGTATGTATGCAAATGGGACATTGATGTTTAGAGCGGAGTACCCGGAAAGTACTAAGGTAAGAGATGGGAGTAAAAGGGTCGTTTAGTTGCAACTAAAATGAATGCAGTTTAATATTAATAATTTGCAACACATGCAAGCAGCATTAACTAACGTGAAAATAATGAATTTACTTGACACGTCGTTGTCACCGTCATGTTGTCAGGTTTTCGAAGAACGAATTGATTTTCCGCGGCAGGGAGTTACCTTGTCCGCGTTTGGCAGCTCGTGTGGAGCGCTCACGGGCTGCTGCGTGCTCATCAAGAAACCGCGAGCGCGGAAACTCTAATCCCTCTAATGTAAGGTATAATTTCACTCGGGCTTTCTTTCTTAACGACTTTTAGTGTTTCCGTTTTGGTTTACTTACTTTTGTTTTGTTAGTGTTGAGGTAAGTGGGCGTCATTTCGGATTGTAGGGTATATTTAGGATATGTTGATAATGATAATCGATTGAATTGCTGCGCGGTCCTTATAAATTCCAGCAGATTCGTAAATAAATTCAAGAAACACTTGCAAATTTTTACACATCAAATTCTTGTAAAGTTAGATCAAATTCTTCCAAATCCACATCAAATTCTTCCAAATCCACATCAAATTCTTCCAAATCCACATCAAATTCTTGCAAATGCACATCAAATTTTTGCAAATCCAGATAAAACTTTTGCAAATTCAGATAAAACTTTTGCAAATTCAGATAAAACTCTTGCAAATCTAGATAACAATTTTGTAAATTCTTACAAATCCATTAAAGAATCATGATTACAGAAGTACTTTTGAAATTCACAAAAATAATGTTTGAAAATTCTTGAAAATCATTTTAAAAAATCCTTGGAAAAATATAACTTTACCGGTAACTTACAGTAGCTATTACTAGTATTACTATTACAAACAAATCTGCTGGAATGTTTTCACATAGGCACCGTAAATGCAAACTTGAAAATATTCCAAACATTCCACTAAATTTATTACATTCATCCCATCTTGTACCATCAAAGATTGGCAAAATCTCCTACAGCAGAATCAGCTGAATCATATTATTTTTGAAATACCAAGATGGCGCCTCATTTGCCTCACATACCGCCTTACACAAAGAAAATAACTTTAACATCACAAAGCTTTTAATGGCTCATTGTGTTTGTTTACGTTGGTTTTAATTTAGCCATTGCATGTGTAGTGTTTGTTTGCATTTCTCTATGACGCTTACGGTATTTATTTGTGGTAAATCCATGTCGCTGAGCAGTACAGTCTGTTTAAACTTTCAATGTTATCGATCCATATTTCCATACTGCGTTTGACAGGTTTTCAAGGAAATTTCCTTATGCAAGTTTCATCCCATTGCGTTTCATCATCTGGCTAAAGTTCAAGGAACACTCTCTAGCTGTTGCCTTCTCATCAAGAAAATCCAACTCATCAAATTCATTTGAATATATGACAACAATTTCAATTGGTGCAAATTATTTTAGGTTTTAGTTTCGCTTGCCTGAAAGAACCACAATGACAAACAAATATTGGCCTATTCCAGTTAACAGCCATGAAGAATTATTAAATTTAGTCACAGAATGAATAATAAATGTATGTAATTGCTATAAAAATGCCCACCTACATAATAATAATAATAATAATAATAATATAAAGAATTCTTGTGTATCTGGTGTAAAGAGGTGTCTGAAGTGGATGTTACCCATGTTACCTCTCTAATAGCCTTTATGTATTTATGAGGCAAGCTTGGATCTTTTTTTCAACAGCAATGAATCAAAATTTATTTAAAATTCAAAATTTCCCTCAGGTTTTTTTTTGATTATTATTATTATATTTTTTTATATATATTTTATGCTGCTTTGATGTAGTTAAATTTTTTTTTTTTTAAAAAAAAACAAAAACATTCCAGGCTGTCTAAAGAATGTTAAAAACTATTTAATTGAAGAAAAAACAAGTTTTTAAATCAAATTATGTTTGAAATTTTTTTAAAAAATAAATGTCAGTCAGCTTCAAGCTTTTTTTTAAATATCTTTACTTAGAAAAAAATAAAAATTGGGTTATTTTCAAAACAAACTTTTTCCATTTTTTTTTTAGGATATTTTTTTATGAAACACAAAAACAAAAAAAAATTTGTTTCTCAAGTTGCGCACAAAAATTTACAAATATTTTTCAAAATTAAACAACAAAATAAATAAATTTACATTATACATTCAAAACCCATCTTAACCACTGGAAAAAACCAACCACACGAGCCCACATAGATCGACGAGCATTTATCAATTTAGTCAAATCCATATCATTCTGAAGAAAGTGGTTGATTATTCTAACTTTGAAGTCCTGCGGCCACAACTTCGCTTTTCCTTCATTCAGATTTAAAAGACAAACATTTTCCATCTAAATTTCAAGATAAAAACATTTTAGAACCACAAAATGTAACTATTTCCACCTTAAAACTCACATATTTCTTTAAACTGAATCCAGTTGAGTATTTTTCAGCTGATAAAACAATGATCTGTTTAGCTGTAGACAAAGGAGTGGACACTTCCCTTGTAAACGCTTCCACATTCTCTTTTCTCCTCTGGTCTGCGATTTTAACTAATGATTCCTGCAAGATAAATCACTAATTAAATTTCCGATAGGATTTTTTTTTAACGATTTGAATTTTTGTTTTACTTCGAGATGCCCTGGTAGCGATTCCACAATATCGTACTGCGAGTAGATAGCTACAGCATCTTTGTAACGTCTAATTATTCTTTGAATGTCGTTACTTAAACGAAGATCTAATTCAGACGTGTTCATTGGTAGCACCAATTTAGTGGCCGAAGTTGATTCTTCGAATGACTTTACCAAATCTTTCATCTGAATTGATAGAAATGACAGTTATTTTCCATTATTTTTCCTTTTTTTTTCTTCAATTCTTGCCATTCTCTCTCCTTCGTGGGCGACCAACTTCTCATTTTCCTCGTGTAGAGTTACTATGGCTTCGTTAATTCTTGCCTAAAAATGGGTTTTTGAGTCGTTATATTTTATTTTGGCGTTGTATATACCTTGAATAACGCATGATATGCTGAAAACATGCTTTCATCTTTAGCAATAGTGACAGAATCGTTAAAAAATGTTGTTGCTCGTGTTGATACTTCTTGGGCTAAAGTTGTAAATGTTGTCAAACTTCGCGGCAACTGATCCGTGATTTTAGTTTCCGTTATAAATAGTTCTGTAAAAATGAAATATTTAAAAAAATTCATGTAAAAAAAATATTCTTTACCTATTGCTTCAGTCATTGATTTTTGAACGAGATTTTCAATAATGCCCTTGTTTCTCAACATGTATGAATCGCTAATCGCCTGAACAAAATTCTATAAAAAAAGAAAAAATGAAAATTACAATTACAATATATTTGAAATGATTTTTTTTTTTTTACTTTTAATGTTATAAGGTTTGCTTCCAAGTCGTCTTTGGTTATTAAATTAGCAATTTCGTCTTTAAACTGAGCGAGCGATTCCTCGATAATTTCTAATGTTGCTTCTGCGAGTTGTTTGGTGGTTTTGGGCAATTGAATTATACTGAATTTATCTTCAACATTTATCTGTAAATTTAAAAAAATATTCATTTATTTAGATTTTTATTGATTGAATTTTTAAAAATATTTACTCATACCTCAACTTTATGTTGAATCTCGGTAGTTTTTAAGCGTATTTTCTTCTCATTTAAATCTTTACATCGGTTGTATTCTATGTTGATACTTGAAGACAACGAACGAGATGCTTGCTCAATAGCATCGCCCAAACTTCAAATAAAAATTATCAAATCTTAATTTCTTTTATTTTTCATTTTTCAATAAATACTCACCCAAATAACAACTGGTGCAACAATCTCATACTTTGTTTGAGTGATTGTATGTGCCAAACCTAATTTGAATTGCAAATTTTACTTGCTTGTTATCAAAATTCAAATTCTAATTCTATTCACATTCAAACGATGAGGTTCAATCGGTCCAGATCGGAATTTCGTTTGTAATACATTCATTTCGGCCACGTAAAATCTAAAACAGTCTTCAACGGCAGATTCTTCAAGCCGGCGAATAAACACATCCCATCTGCTCGGTACATCAGCTAGAGATCCATCATTGGCAGCCATTACAAGGATTTCGAGCAAAGCTGCAATTTGAGGACCAGTAATTGGTTCTTCTAAACAGAAAATGTTTTAATTATTCAATTTTAATCGCATTATTTAATTATTACGGTTTTTTTCTTTAGGAACAAGATCGGTCTTTATTTTAAGTAATAGTTGATCCCTTTCTAGACGATATTCAGGTGTGAAATCTTTTTCTTCGGCCTAAAACACGAATTTAATTATCAAAAATCATTTTTTGTGTTCTTAATATTTACCAACGATAAGTCATTAAGCAATCTTTTTTCTGTAGCTGGTAAAAACAGTGTGTGGCAATCAATCGATTTGAATATACCTAATGGATTAAAGAGATTTAAAGCATTAAATTAAGATAAATTATGAGTTAATAGTGTTTAATTAACCAAGCAAGCTTATTTCATAATCTTCATTTTCTCTAGTATGAGTTTCCATCAACTGATGTATCCAATCACGAACTGTTTGCCCTTCGTCAGTCGTCTGAACAAAATCCTGGACAACCTAAAATAATCAAATTTTTAATCAAACTAAATAATCAATTGTCAAATTATTTACCCTACCCATAAAAGTGGAGGAAATGATAATAAATCATGGTTGAATTCAGTCCATTTGGCCTTGGACATCTGAGAGCGCAGTGCAAATAACTAGAATAAACAAACAAAATAAACAAATCTAAGAAAATAAACATAAAATGAGAGAATTTTAAAACCTTTTACACGTTTATATCTATTATAATTGATAAATATCGAGAAATTTTTGACATATGCAAATTTTAACACGCCTTTTCTTATGCATATTTTATTAAATCACGTAAATAAAATTTAAATTGATCTATTTTCGTAGATTTTAGAGAAAAAAATTAATCTCAAACCAAAATTAATAACACCTTGTTAGAGATTACATCAAGTAGTATATAAGTGCTACAAAATTCATCAAAATCCAATCGACTCAAAAACCTGTTCGAGTAAGTATCTCTTCATATTTACCTACTAATAATTTGCTAATTTTTAATTCTTTTCATTTGTAGCAATATGCATTCGTTTATTTCGCTCGTGATCACCGTTATTGAATTAACTGTATCAACCGCCCATGATGAATTTGGTGGCCATTCGCGAGAATTTCGAAGTATTCACGAACCCCTTGACTGGGATTTAATGGCTACAAATCACCGCCACATCCGAAGTGTTATTAGACCCGACAATTCGTCATTTTCGACACCAGATGCAAAAATAAGTGAATTTATTTACTCGCACAGGTAAATTTTCTTTCCAAAGTTTCTTTTTAACAGTTTAATCTGGTGGCGGTTTGTCAGTTCAAACTAATTATCATTATTTTCGTTCTTTTTCTAGGGAAGCCAAAGAATTATTAGTAAACAACATGGAACAACTGCTAAACGACAGTTGGGTTTACATGTCGATTAGAATTAAAAGTTTTCGCAGTCTTAAAGAGAAATTAGCCCGCAAAAACTACACTTTAACCCAGATTAGAGACACAATCGGCTTACGATTAACTCTCCAGACCACATCAGAAGTGAAGAAAGTCAAACAGTTATTAGACACCAATTCAACGAATAAAGACTTCACAATTCACGAAATCCGCTGCTACGGAATTTGCGATATGGATATGAAATACACATCTAATGGCTACAGACGTGTTCATTTACTCGTTAAAATTACTAAATTCGATAAGTAAGTTACCTAAAAATATAATTAAATCGATTTTTAACGGGTTTTTAATGTTTTAGATGGGCGGAAATTCAAATTGGAACACCGTTCTGCAATGCATGGGCTGATTGGACCCACGATTTATTCTACAAGGGAAAATTTTCTAACCAAAATGAGACCATATCGCACGAATACGCTGTTCGAGTTGCGGATTATTTTTATAAATTAGATCTAATGAGAGATGGGATGGTTTCGTGTCCTAATAGGTTAGCTGAAGCTAATGCAATGGAGGAATTGGGTATTGAGGCGTATGAAGAGTTGTATAAGCCGAAATCTTTGTGTTTCTATTGGACTGATATTTTTATGGGACAAAAAAATTCAGTTGTTAATTACTCGGTTGGTAATAATTATCCAGCTGAATTATCCGGTAGTAATGATAGGCTAAAACCACTGTTTTCTTTAGTTATTTACGTGTTAGTTATTTGTTTGGTGTAACAAATTTGTTTTTTTTCTACTAAATTTTTTTGTATAAATTAATATTAAAATATTTTTTTTCGGTACTTTACCTGTGTTCTTCTTGCGAGGAGTTCCAAATAATCAATATCGGCTTGGTCGATTATTTTCACCGAGTTGTAAATTAATTGCGAGCTGAGGAGAGTTGCAATGGCGAATATTTTGGCATCATAATTCTCCGAGATGTTGTTAGCAGCAAAACCTGTAATTTATTTTAAAAAATTTCTCACAAATAGTCAAATTTTATTTGAAATAAAATTGAATAATAATTACCTTCAGTGTCGAGAAATATAACTGAAACTTTGGTTCCGGTCGACAGAATAAGGTCAACTGGCTAAAACAGGAAAAAAAGAGAAATAAAACCAATTTTTTATGATTGATTTTTTTATTTTTTTATTACTTTCCCCCACATCCAAATTCCCATGGTTTGAGGTCGAACTGAAAAGCCAACACCGAATCCCTGACGTTTTCCCATTAGTTGGTTCATTAGAAATGATTTTCCTGAATGGAATTTTCCTACTACAGCGATGGTCGCCACCGGCCCCATTATCTTATGCAGCAATTTCATATTTTCTTCTACTATAACTAGTCTTTTGTGGGTTTCATCCGGCCTGACGAGTTGAACGGGTTCATCAGGCAAGCCCCAACCATCGGCAGAACTTAGTGGGCAATATTCTTCCGAAGAGACATAACCTATTGAGAGGAAAAAATGTGAATGTGTGACATTTGACACCATTTTAACGTGAAACCAAAACCGTTTTCGTTGGAGATTTCAACATAAGTGTGAATGTAAGTGTCGATTATTTATGCGTTTACGTACATGATAATATAAATGTGAGGAGAATCGTAAGAGAAAACATTGATGCGGTCGTGCGAGGATGATTTGTTTGCCTACTTGCGTTTGAAAGGAGCGCCATTTTAAGTTAAGAGCAGTTGTTGGCGCCCTCTATAGTTGATAAATTGTAATAGAAATGATCACGTGATCAGATTTTTGAATTGCTATTGCTACGAATAGAATAGCTACCTCTGCATTTATTACATGACTCTATGTTGAGCAGTAGGGAAATACAAGGCAGTCAGTCCATATCTTGGAGTTCATAATGCGCTTACTCGAAGCTGTCCAATGAAGACCGGTGTTATAAATTGATCATTGAATTTGTCAACTTCGACGTTAAAAATTTTAAAAATGTGTAGGTTTAAAATTTTGAAGAGTTATGACGTAATTAACAATAAGAAGTGTAGCGTAGTAATTATTACGTACACAAAAGTTAAGCCATGTGGTTTGTTTTTCAAAAAGCAAGTTATTTTTAAATTACGCGCTGCCGCTGCCGCCCGTCCTCTGAAGTTGATATATGGCAAAGGGGATTGGTGGGCTCGATTTGAGTCATCAGAGAATTCATGCAATTTTTTAATACCATTAAAAATTCGTTTTTGTTTGTTTTCGCTGAAAACAATTAATTTTGTTTCAAACATATTTTCTTTGAAATATTGAACAAAAAAATAAAATAAATCAAAAAAAAATTAATTCTGAAAAAAATGAGAAAATCGCCAAACTATCCCACAATAAATATTTTAATGAGTAACGAAATCTGTCAGACGGAATGGAAGAAATTCCAAATGTCAAACATTACTCACAGCGCTATCTGAGTAGAATTTAATTTAAAAAAATAAAATTTAATTATCACTACCGTAACTTGTAAGTGAAAAAACTTATTTACAAATTGATTTAGTTGTTGGTTATCTCAAGGAATCTTAATTTAAAAATATTTTGAATAATTATCTAATCACGTTTCAGAAATCAACTTAAAAATTCATTTTCTACTGTATCATATTTATCTCATGATTTTTACACCTAAAATGGATGTGGATATTGAACTTGCCTCGTAAATTGATTAACGTCAGCCGCTTTTTCCTTCGGCACGACTCTTGTCACTTACATTCGCGATCATCATCAAAAGATCCGCACGATTTAAACGTGTAAATCATCTTTTCCATACAAAGTGCCTCATTTTTATCGTTTTATTAAAGCCGACTTGTCATTCTTTTTATATAAACGATTTTTATTTATTTTAAAAAAAATTTAAAAATTTTCTGTAAACTCTTTGTTCTATAACACCAAAAAAACTAAAGGTGAAACTACAATGGGTTGTTGTAAATGAACCACTGAAAGAAATTATTAGAATATTTATTCGGTCACTGGTAAAAAAAAAAAAAAAAATTAAAAATTTGTTTTTAAAAAT
>JH431532.1:27244-58517 GCA_000239455.1 Strigamia maritima
ATGAAAGTTTTATCATACATAGTAATATAGCTTAGATATTGTATTTAATGGTGTAATTAAAAAATTTGTGGGCTATAAGAGTAGAAATAATTGTTTATAGTTGAATATTTTTTAAAAATATATTTGAAAAAATTCGAAAAATAATTTTTTTTTTTTAGTTAAATTTTATAAATTTTTATTGTTAAAATTTAAATGGAGAAATTATTTTAAACCAGTAATTTAATGATTTAAAGCAATTTTTTTTTTCTTTTTTTTTTTGTTTTAAGACAATTTAAAAAAATATTAACTAGATTTTAAAATTAGAAAAAAAAAAATGATTTTCTACAATTTAATTTTCTCCGTTTTGTTTTTCTAATTTGAAAGGTTTAAATTTTAAAAGAATGTCAAGGTTAGTAATTTATTCCCAAGTTTAAAAACGAGTTTGCACGTGCGTGCTTCTCACAGTTAAAATTATCTAGCAACTGTAGAAAAAAGAAAGAGAAACAAACTGCTGTTCATAGAACTTTCTTCCATTGAAAACAAAAAACAAAAAAAAAAAACGTGAAAGCAAATCTTCACTTTTTATTTTCCTCAACCCCAAGGTCTCTATTTACGAATTAATTCTGCCTTGTTTACGAAAATGCAGCCACAGCCCACAAACAAGGCCATTGTCATGAACTTGAACTGTTAGAAACGAACATATCAACTTTCCTCATAGTAAATCACTTTCTCGTTAATAATGGTGCACAAAAAAAATAATAAAAATATGAAAGGAAAAAATATTAAGTAAAAAATATTAAGCGTTAATTTTCACTGCATGGCACAAAGTACTGCAGGGAAGTGATGTAGTTCTTTTTAATTGCAATTTTTCGATTGAAAGACAATAGATACCTTGTTGACCGTAACAGGAACAAAGAATGAGAAGAATAAACGATGAGAAATTTTCATCAAGTGATCATGAGTAATAAAAACAGAATTTTCTATTGAATTTAAATTATGACTAGCTGGATGCTTTATTTGCGCAAATTTTATGACCGAATCTTTCACACTGCATGCTAATGAGGTAGAAAGGTGTTTGATTAACCTCTTCATGCCTGAAGCATAGAATTTAAGGAAGGCCAGATAGTTAGTCAATCGAGATGACTTATTAAAAATGTAATATTTTGTTTACCCTTTGGTGGTCAAAGATAACTTATGATCATTTTGATGTTTAATTTTTTTTTTATATAATTTAGTGATAAAAATCAAATTTTGAACTGCGAATTTATCTTATACCCCTAAAGAAAACCATTCAACTGATTTATAGCTCACGTTGTCGGTTGTATAGTGAGAAATCATTGAGATAATAGGTGATAAATTCTAAAAAATTTGCTTAATTGACGCACTGAGTTGTCAATACGAAGAAATATAAGAGCAAAACGCCTGAGGTTATGCTATTAATAAGCGAAATAACGTATGATGTTATCAGTCTTGTTACATCATGCGATCTCAGGTCCTTCAACTTGGCATTGAGGAAGAAGTCATACGAAGATGATTTGTTATATTATTCATTTATGGGACTTATAAATTCGAATTTTGAAACGGTTTGATTCATTTTAAGCAAACGATTTGTTCTTTTAATAATAAAATTATTAAATTTAGGACAATTTGTGCACATTGACCTCTCATTATGTGGCAATATGACTTTAGAAAACCTGCGTGAGAAAAACAAGTGAACATTCTGCTTCCTCGGGCCTAAAAAGAGAAAGTTGAAAGAATAAAGAAGAAAACCTCTGATTAAATGCACATAATTTCGAGGCTTAGAAATACAAAATCTTTTATTATAATGTGGGAAGTTTGTAAAAATTGAATGAAAATTTGATATATTCATTTTTTTTAAAAATAATTTAACGATAAATTTAAGTTTTTTTTATATTATTTTCTTAATCCACGGAAATGTTATATCTCAGCTTAGTTTATCATTCACTTCCGGATGGCGAGGTAACGTATAAAGGATTGAAAGCTATTATTATTAGGATGTTTTTATATATTTTTATCAGATAAAATCTCTTGCATAAGAAATGGTGCATAGATTAATTAAATATTAATATTGTTGGTTGATTTGTTCTCTTGCATTCATATTAAGGGTCAAGAATGCTATGTCGTATGGCGAAAGTCTAGCTGTTAGTTTAATTGCAAACTTTTCAGTTCGAACCAGGAAATGCTTTTACACTTGTTTACACTTGTTGATTCAAGCAAAGAGAAAATTATATTTTTCAGTGATAAAACGATTCATTGAAACTCTCTAGAGAATTTTGACATTTCTTCAAAATAAGAAAAAAAAAAAAAATCAAAGGTGAAAGATGTCGCAATTTGAGATTTTTTTGGTCTCTGCGATGTGTATAAAGTCAACTTTAGGCCGCGTGGAAATACAGTCACTCTCCATACTTTAAAAAATTTTATAATTTGTTTACTTGGGTCATTGAGTTTACCATTTATTGTTTATTTTTTTATTTCTAGGAATAGAAGAATAGAAATGACAAACATTATAAACTACGTGACACCTATACTAATTTTATTTTTAGTGCAATATGCATTTACAGGTAAGACAAACATCCTAAAGCGATGAAAAAGGTGTTTGGTGAATTTGGTTTAACAAAAAATAAAAAAAAAATACAAAGTAGCAACGTTTTTCTTTTATTAATTACTTTCAAGTTTAATTTTAATATTAAGCCGTTGGCTAGATGAATTGCATTAACCTCAAATTTCCAAGTCAATAAGCTATATAGCTGTCAATCAAAAATTTAACTTCTATTTTCATAAAGCGGAAGAAAAGTTGAAACTTACAGTGTGCGGAAGTCACGACCTTTTAGATGGACAAGATATTATTTTTAAGGAACAATTTTTTGACCCTGAAGTACATAGAGATTTATTTATAGCTTAACTGATTTTAAAATTATACAGAAAAACTATTTTTATCTGAATTTTTTATTTTTTGTTTTTCAATTTTTTTTTTGCATTCAAGTTGAAGATGTTGAAGGTGTCTTGAAAGGGAAGAGAATCGACATTTTTTAACACAAGTATATCATCATCTCAAGACTAATGTGTTGAAAAAAGGGGGAAAACGTTTTTTTAATGTCGTGGTCTCCTTTCAAGTGAAAAAGAAAGTGAGAGAGAAGGGGAAAATAAGAAGAAAAAAAAATCAAAACAAACCCATTCATTATGATAAAACTTGAAGTTGAGGTCTTTGACCATTTGGAAATTTAAGTTTAATTGCTTTGAATTGTATGCTTAAATGTTTTCTTGCTTTTAGGTATTAACATTTAAAAATCCCAATTTAAATTAGCATAAATAATAAATAATATTGTTAGCTGCAGTTACCTGGTGATAAAATTTGAAATTTTTGAATAAAAAACGCTTCATCACCACACTACTATCACATTTGGTGAATTACATCTAATATTTTTTACTTTAATTTATTCGCAGCTAAAATTGCATTTGAAAAAGTGACCGGTCTGGATTTTAGAGGAACAACTTACTATACGGTACGAAACCTGACTCTCTCCGAATGTCATGGCTGGTGTCGAGAGGAAAACGAGTGCAAAGCCGTCGCCTTCAGTTTCGTCATCAATCCACTAGCACCACTGCAGGAAACTGTTTGCCAACTTCAAAATGAAACTACAGCCGATAATCCAACAACAATACCTCTTCGATCAGTTTCGATGTACTATTTTGTGAAACTCCATCTCAGACCAGGTATGATGAGATTATAATAATAGTCAGTTGATAAATAATTAATCGTATCAGTCTAAATGGAGATAAAGTTGTTTTACTCCCCTCCATTCAAGGGGAGGTACTAAACTAGAGGGGAAATCGAGTTAAAGTAAACTTTCAGTGGTGTATAATCTAAATTGAAGTGGGGAAAGTATGCCTGAAGGTTTAGAAGTTGACTTGCTCTAATTACATGTATAAAATAGGTTAACAGAATTCTTGAGTACTCCGATGTTGCCAAAACAAACTCTTAAAACCATTAAAAAATCAACAAATGGATAAAGATACTAGTATAAGAGAAAGTAAAAAAAATAAATAAATAAATAAATAAATAAAAAAACAACACTTATTGCTTTCGGGCCTTCTAAGTGCTGGTAATCTATCATTCTGTCTTTCATACTGTATCATCAAATTCACCTACATAACCACCACCAGATTGCGGTTTAAAACAAATAAACTAGAAATCAAAATCAATCACGATAACAACAAATCTATCTTAGCCAGAAAAAAAGTAAAATCCATTAGAAAATGAGGGGAAAAAATTGACCGCGTCTGAAAAACACTAGAGGGTACTAAAATAAAAAGAAAATTACTAAAATTTTCTCTCCACGAACAGTTTACCCCAGTTATTAAATGATTCTATGTGATTTTGGCTGGGGTGAAAATGTGAAAGAAGCAAAAAATTGGTAAAAACAATGATACCAAAGAATGTAGTCTGTAATTTCTCATCCATTTATAACTTTGCCATCCAAATGAAAATATACAATTGCTATCCTCCTGACACAACAGATTTGAAAAGTAATAAAAATTAATGACACATGTAAAGGGGAAAAAACGATGGTAACGAATTTCTTTTCAAGAAATGATACAATGAGTTACATATACACACGAGTTTAGAGAGTGAAAAAAAGGTGGCGCTGCTGCTTGTTAATTAAGGGCGAGCATTTGCGTTTAAATTGATGTGTTCATTGGCTTGAAATAATTTTCGACTCTGTTGCTGCTTCAAGGAATTTGTTATTGCAGGGCTCCTCGAGGGCTACTGACCTCAAATCTTGCGCTTAATGCGCATTTCATGCCAATATAATTTGTGCTTTGTCATCTAGTTGATGTTGGCCTGTCTCAACTTGATGTTGTTGTGCGAATTTAATGTGTTTTCTGGTCCCATATAATTTATCAATTCGCTTGATGAAAGTGAGAGTGGTTATAATTATTTTTTTTTTTAAGTATATGGTGTGAAATGCACATATAACAATAACGAGGCATTTTTTTTATGGTTTGTGTGATTATTATAAGGACATTGAACAAGAAAATTGATAATCATCTTGAGATATTTTCACAGATTGCAATCTATGATATTTTTTATGAGTTCGTGATAAAAAAAAAAAACAGAAATAAAATTCCAAATAATACTGTGGAATGTGTCTATTTTCAACCTTAAAATTATAGCTAGTTGTAGAAATGTTAGTTTACTAAACTCATGGTCCATAGACCGTGGTATACTCCATTCACCCCAAGATTTGGAAAAATGTCATTGGCTGAGAAGTGCATTGTATCGAAAGTATATCTTATGACAGGTCATTTTTATCCTCGCCATTATGAAAATGGACCTGCAACTTTTTGCAGCATTTGCAGACAATTTGCTGCAAACATTTCATAATTTTACTGCAAACATCTGCATAGGAGTTGTAAATTGTTTGCAAATAAACAGTTGCTTAGGAAGACTTCAAAATTTGTCTGTGCAATATATTTACTGCAAATTTCTGCTGATGTATGCAGAAAATCATTTGCAGATAAATTATGAAATTACTGTAAACATATTCTGTCACTTTCAGTTGGCAGAACCGATTGTTGCAGAAAACGGCACACCATTTTCATAAGGCTGAGTCGAAAAATCATTGTTTTCTAGCACAATAACGTGCGCAACAATAGAAAAACAGAAATAAAAATAAATATTTGAATTATTTACAAGCGTTTTCGTTTGTTAACAATGGAATGCACATTTCTGTGCTACGAAACAATGATTTTTCGACTCAGCTCAATGAAAAAATTAAGCCATAGTATGACCAATGACATTTTCCCATATGCAACTGAAATTTATTTATTTATTTTTTCTCACATTTTATTGAATATTTCCTTCAGATACCCGCAACTTGTGTAACCGACCGTGGACTTTTGAACGGGTGCCCAACAGGATGCTGACTGGATACGAATCTGCTCACATTTATACGTCTTCTAAAGAAGGTTGCTTGTCAGCTTGTTTGGATGAGGTAAGTGAATCATTCCCGCCCATTAAATTTCTTTAATTTAGTACACAGTTCTTAGAATAGAGATGTAGGTGATAAAAAAGAGGTTTTCTCGAGTCATTCTTCTTCTTCTTTTTTTTTTTTTTAAACTGATTCTTTATTTTAATTTGACAGAACAAATTTGCCTGCCGTTCGGTGCAATATAATTACGCGAGTCTGCTATGTATTTTGAGCAAGTACGATAGGCATTCGGTTGGCGTGAATCCAGACTTGACTGAAGTGGTTGGCGTTGATTACTTTGAAAATCTTTGCTTGGAAGGTGGGTAGTTTTGATTGCGTATTGATTTATTGATCAATAAATGTTGTTTTTTAATCTAGGAAAGAATTCGTGCGCTGGAATTCGTAATTTCACTGAACCGCAGTTCGGAATTTCACCCATGGAAGTCGCTCAATACGTCGATTTTAATTACTGGGTGGATAAGGAATTAATTGTAAGACTTTGTATTGATTTTTTTGAGTAAAATAACTTTTTTTAAAATGATTTTTGATATAAATTATATTTTTTTTTATTATTATTTTAGGCTGGTAACGGAGCAGAGTGCGCAAAGGCATGTCAAGGAGAACGCGAATTTTTGTGCCGATCTTATTTATACAAGGAACCGGAACCAAACCAAGTGCCCAACTGTCTTCTTTATCACATTGACCATATCTCTTTTCCTGATGGACCGGGGACATATGCAGCAAACGTTCCAATTCCTCTTATCGATAATGGACAGGATTTTGGAACTTATTACGAAATGACTTGCAATACAGGTAAATAAACAAAATAGATATTTGAATTTAAATTTGAAAATTAAATATTATAAATTTTTGATAATTAGCAAACTCGCGCATACCACCATTAGTTAGAGAGCCATCAACAACGACTCAAAATGCAGCATCTTTAGCAGGCATTTCTGACTCCGAAAGTTCAGATGCGAGTGATTGTGATCGGTTTGGATTCTGCTATGATGGTAAGATAGTCAAGATAATAACTTCTAGTGACTTTAAATTCATTTAGAAAAACATTTGCATTTGTTTTTTTTTGTTTTTATTTTTATTCATTCTAAAGAACGAAATTTGCGGTTTTTTTAACGAGAAAAACGAGTTTTTCGTTTTTTTGGCATAAAAATCGGACTTGTCTTCTTTTTTTTTAAACATGAAAAACGATTTTTTTTCTTGTCATATTAAACTTAATTACGTAATCTCATTTTTTAATGACTTGATAGAAGTTCCGCCTAAATATAAGCTGCACCTACTGCATTCCTGCAATGCAGGGAAGCGCAGTTATAAGCACACATTTAAAAAAACACGCAAAACTTTCGGTTTCGCTAATTTAAAGACTTAAAACTAATCCGGAAAACAGTTTTTTTAAGTTAAATTTTCCTTCACACCATCATACCTTTTAATTGAACGAACAAACGAGCCGAATGTAATCCTAATCTGACTTAATTAATACTTAAAAAAAAATAACATTTTTCCACTTTTAATTTCAGTTTCTGTCGAATGCAAAGATACCTCCATAGACGTTCTGGTTAAAGCGACTCGCCCGTTCAATGGCCGTGTTTACGCACTCGGACGCAGCGAGACATGCAACAAAGTCATCAAGGACAACGATAACTTCAACCTGGAATTAAGCATGAATGGACAGGACTGCAATACCCAAGCTGTGGTAAGAAAATTTGCATTTTTTTTTCAATACGATTAAACCCACAAATTGAGCATTTATTTCGAATTTGGTCATTGAATTGAAAATAAAAAGAAAGGGCGTTTGTCATCTAGCGGAACGGATACGGATTAGGAAATGGTAGTGGGAAATTCAAGGCACCATACAATGCCTGCTGAAGTAATTAAGTGAGGATTAAGTAGACGGGGGTCAATGAATGTTCTTGACAGACCCCAGGGCGAGCCCACAAGTATTTTTCTTTAATATTTGTAAATGTGATAACTGTGGGGCTGATAATATTTTGGGATTAATTTAGCGGATGAATTCACTTCCTACTTTTTTTTCTTTAAATATAATTAGGGAGGCGTGTTCACTAACACTATTGTCATTCAACACCACAGTGTGGTCATCACCAAGGCCGATAAATTGTATAAAGTGAGATGTACTTATGATATTGGTGCGAGAAATGTAACTTTTGGAGTCATGTCAATTGGGTAAGCAATTATTTTCGGTAATTTGAGATGTTTTTTTTAATGAAATTTTATGATTTTAGTGATCCACAGACCATTAATGTAACTGCCGCGCCCGAAGCGCCACCGCCGCATATTGTTATCATGGGAATGGACGGCCGTGAAGCGTCGGCTGTTCGAATTGGCGATCATCTGACATTCAGAATTGAAATCCCCGATGAAAGTATGTTGAATTTGTGTATGTTTTTTAATTTATTTATTTTTTTTTAAATTTATCTTTATCTTTATAGCCCCCTATGGAATTTTCGCACGCAGTTGTTACGCAATGGCTAAAGACTCGAAAAGCACTTTCCAGATAATTGACGATAGAGGGTGAGTTGATTTTCTTGTCCAATTTTCTTTTTCCTCTCTAGACAAATGATTTCTGATTTGCAGTTGTCCCGTGGATGATGCAATTTTCCCACGATTTGTTCAAGATGGAACAGCATTACAAAGTGACTACGAAGCGTTTCGATTCACTGAATCTTACGGGGTTATATTTCAATGCAATGTCAAGTATTGTCTGGGCCCGTGTGAACCAGTAAGCTAAATTATATATATTATAGTGCATTAAATCGTGTCATTTTGATGATTATATTTATTTAAATTTTTTTTTTTTAATTTTGAATAGGTGGATTGTGTTAATGGGAATGGTAGACAAAACGAACAATCCTGGGGAAGGAAACGACGTGCTGCGAGAAAGGCGTTGGATTGGCAAGGTCATGACTTGTTGGATGATGGCAGTGATGTAACCTTGAGTCAGGAACTTTTGGTTTTGGACATGGAGGACCTCGTTGAAGACGAACAACAACAAGCGCTGAGTAACAAAAATCGAAGCGGTAAATTTAAATATTTAATTTTTTTTTTTTTTTTATTTTATTTATTTTTCGTATTGCTATTATAGGAGCCGGAGCTATTCGTGTTGAAGATAATGTGATCTTGGTCGAAAGTTGTCCAACGAAGACATCGGTGATGGCGCTGTCTGTGACGTGTGCGCTTTTGGTTTTGGTTGATTTGTGCGTTGTTTTTGTTGTGTTTTTACGTAAATGGTCGGAAAAAAATGATAAAGTTCTTAGGATGTAATTTTTGAAAAGTGAATCAGTTGAAGTACAATTAATTTAATACGTCATTTGTTGCCATGACGGTTTACAGGCCAGAAATATGTTACAAAAAGTATCCAACTTTCTTTGTCATGCTCAAGACAATTCATATGCCGGTGAAGGAACTGTTTTGTTCTATTGTAAATATTTTTTTTTTTTGTGGTTGCGAGTGTGTCGTTGATCAAAAATCAAGAGTTGTTAATTTAAAAAACATAAAAATAATAAAACATTCTCATTTGCCAAAGACTTTTTTTTTCTTTTGCCAAACTCTTGATTGTGTAAACTCGTGTTTTTTTATTTGTTTTTTTATTTGTTTTTTTTATCTGCTTTTATCATTCTTTTCTAACCTACTTTTTGTAGGTTTGTGTTTGCTTAGGGAAAAAGATCATGGAGTATTAGTGTTTTTATTATTATTATTATTATGTATTGAGTTGATGTGAGTTCATTAAAACATCTTTTTTGATAAAAAAAATAAATTGTCAAGTTATTTTTGAAAATTTGCGCCATTTTAAATATTACATAATCCGTGTGATGGCGCCACATACGGTTCCCCAACTCTATGTTGTATATATGCATTTTTTTTTAAAAACCAGAAGTAAATAAACTGCTATTTATTTCTGATAAAAATAACAGTACTTTAACTTTTCGACTTGCGTTAGTTTAGTCACTTACCTTCAGCTACTCTCTATTACACTATTACTCTCGTTCTCTTCAAAAACCGCCATATTTGCTGCGTGCTTGCAATACCTCGAATTATTACAATCCGTGAATATCAAATTCGAGTTTTAAAATGTATTCCGCACTGAAGCAAATAACCTGTGACTTCCACAAACGTTTCCCCTTTGGTCGTCGGAATTGGTATTTACCTGCAATCGAGAAAACTCAACATTTGCAATCATATTTCTCCTCATCATACCCAGCCGATGCGGACTCAGAACGGAGGAAAAAAGTGCTCGACTTAGAAATACAAATGCTCAGAGAAGAAGGAGAATTTTACGTACCATCCCGTTTATCAGACGAAGATTGCAAGCATTTACTAAACTTATCACTGCGGCATCAAAGACTAAAATACTACAAATACCTAAAAAAAATCGAGATCTCCACAGAAAAAGAGAAGAAAAGAAAAGAAATCAATGCCGTACAATATCAACAACGTATCGAAGCTAATGAAAACAATCCTCACATCGTATACGGCTTACGAAACAACTCATTTTTTATGCAAATCCGTCAAGCCGCAATGAACCGATTCTATAATTGTAACATAACTGACTCTATTGTGCATGGTGAAAAATTAGTCTTGGATTTTGGTTACAACGAAAATATGAATCAGCAGGAGATAAAAAGTTGCATTAAACAAGTGCAGGGGCTGTACGGATTCAATAAAATTAGCAGAGATCCGTTTGATCTTTATTTTTGCAATTTAGAAACGAATTCGAATTTTGATAAAAAATTGTGCAAAGCCATTGGGTCGTTAAAGACGAGTTCATGTTTGGTGACTACCAGCGAGAAGAGTTATTTGGATTTTTTTCCTAAGGAGAAATTGGTGTATCTCACACCGGATTGCACTAATGATTTGCATACATACAATTATGATGATGTTTATGTCGTTGGAGGATTGGTCGACCTCGGGCCCACTGTACCACTGGGATTAGCCAAAGCTAAAAAGGAAGGATTGAGAACAGCTAGACTACCATTGGAGAGATATTTAAAGTGAGAGAAATTTTGAAATATTTTTTTAAGTTTTTAATATTTATTTATTTTTATTTTTTATTGCAGTTGGCGTCATGGACATAAGGCGCTTACTGTGGATCAAATTGTCAAAATTCTTTTAACAGTAAAAAATACTAGATGCTGGAAAAAAGCTTTTCAACATGTTCCATTAAGAAAAATGGATAGTAGTCCGAGATAATTGTAGCATAAAAGATTTAATAAATAATATGGCGTATTAGCTGAATAATGAAATTATTTTTTTACGACACTATTTATTCATCCGAAATACTGAGGTGAATTTATTATTTAGTACGTTCGGTTGTTAGTTTCTTTCGTTTTCAACTGTTCTTATCTATTCTAGAGTTGGATACTTCTATTTTTATTCAAATGAAATACTTTTTTCTTCTTTTTTTATCTTATAGCAATGCAACTTTCTTCATTTCTGAATACACCTCCTTGCCAAAAAAATGTAACAGGTACTTTTTTTAAAGTCAGAAAAATGGAAATTTCTTAAATGCTGTAATACTAACAGACAAATAGTTTTAAGAAGATTTATAGGAATGGTAGAGCTATCATTTCGTGTAAAATTTTTGAAGATTGATTAAGTAGTTACTGAGAAAAAATTAAAAACCACCAAAATCAGGTTTTTCCAATTTTGACAATATCTCGAGAACTGTTGAAGATAAAATTAAAAATTAAACTTATTTAGGATGTTCAATTTCTTGGGCAACTTTTCTAAATTGGATGTATGGGTCTGCGAAGCCCTCAAAAAAAGACATAATGGAGCTATGCAATGGTTGTCAACAATCAAAATTTTCAAAAAAATCATTATGACCAGAATTTTAATTCAAATCCAATGATACTCCAAGATGTTTAACTGCGTACATACCTCTAACACATCCAGGATGTATGGCTTAATTCATCAAGAATTCTGGTCGTAATGATTTTTTGAAAATTTTGATTGTTGACAACCATTACATAGCTCCATTATGACTTTTTTTGAGGGCTTCGCAGACCCATACATCCAATTTAGAAAAGTTGCTCAAGAAATTGAACATCCTAAATAAGTTTAATTTTTAATTTTATCTTCAACAGTTCTCGAGATATTGTCAAAATTGCAAAAACCTGATTTTGGTGGTTTTTAATTTTTTCTCAGTAACTACTTAATCAATCTTCAAAAATTTTACACGAAATGATAGCTCTACCATTCGTATAAATCTTCTTAAAACTATTTGTCTGTCAGTATTACAGCTTTTAAGAAATTTCCATTTTTCTGACTTTAAAAAAAGTACCTGTTCCATTTTTTTGGCAAGGAGGTGTACGGTAACGCAGGACGACCTCACTTCGGTAGATTATTAGGATCTATAAAGTACCCAATTGGTTCATTTTAGGCGGTAACCTGAGCAAAGTCAAAACTGCCGGTATTGTATTTTGACACGAGAGGCCAGGTCGCACCGCGATAATTCTCGCATGTGGGTCAACCACGGATTGAAATGTAACCTCATGTTAAGTTTTGCTGCTCATTAATACAAGTAAGTAATATTTTATCAGATGCAACTGCACAACAACTGAAACTTTTAAAAAAATCCATATTTTATTTAAAGAATGGAGCAGAATACCGCCAAAGCAAGGCCATCTCTAAAACGACCAAATTCATCGCTAAATCAAAACCCGAATAAAAGACTGTGCACGGGCCATAATGAAAACTCATCAAACACGGACACGGTGAAAAATTTCAGACGCATGCCTATCATTCCGACCATAGACGAACTAAAAAACAAAGTCGGCCCAGTTTTAATGGAAAACATAATCGACGGACCCTTCAAAGATGTCGATCACTACTTGGAAGTCCATTTCCGGCTTTTACGAGAGGATTTTTTGGGTCCACTAAGACAAAAAATATTGAATTTTAACACCAAAACTACCCAGGATAATAATAGTTCCATTTTTCAATATGAAGACGTGAGAATTTGCGATTTCGAAATGTCCCAGGACGGCGTGATTTACAAACTTTTATTCGACCAGGACAAAATTGATTGTGCAACACTAGAAAATTCAACGAGACTTGCTTTTGGCTCACTTTTATGTCTCTCAAACGATAATTTCGAAACCGCACTGTTCGCCACCGTCGCGGCTAAAAACCAGAACGATTTACAGAAGGGAATCATAAAAGTGCGATTTGAAAGTGACCTGAACTCGAATAATCAACAACGTTACACCATGTTGGAATCCCAAGCGTTTTTTGAAGCTTATCGACATGTATTGAAGGGTCTACAGTCGTTTAATAAGGACAATTTACCTCTGCAGAACTACTTAGTCAATGTTCAGCAGAAATTAGAGCCGCCAGAATACGTTAAAAAGAACTTGACGTATTATTTGAAATTGGACGAAGCGAATGAAGATGGAGAAAGGGCCGAATTCGGAGCTCAAGTTTTGGATATTAACACTTGGCCAACACCGGAAGCGCTGAATTTAGATGTATTTCAACGTCGCGCCATGCATTTAGCACTCAGTTCTTCACTCGCAATTATTCAAGGCCCTCCCGGAACCGGAAAAACGCACGTTGGATTAAAAATTGTCGAGGCACTGTTGAGTAATTTACGATTGACTCGATGTCGGAATCAATCCAATCCGATTTTAGTGGTTTGTTTCACTAATCACGCTTTGGACCAGTTTCTCGAGGGAATTATTAAGTTTACTAATCGTGTTGTGCGGCTCGGTAGTCGCTCAATCAATCCTGCCATGGAGCCGTTCACTTTGCGCGAGATTATGAAAGGATCGGTGAAATCTAAATTGAAAAGGGAGATTTTGGATTTGAAAAAACAGCGAAGTGAAGCCGAAAAGAAAGTTCAAAAGGAAACGAACCGTCTTAAACTAAGTCAAACACGAATAATACATGAATTATTACTGGAAAAATCTTTAAAAGAAAAGGATTTTCAACTTATAAAGACTTTAAAAGTTAATAATAAAGACATTGAGCCACCATTTTCGTTTTTAGGCGCTTGGTTAGGATTGATAAATTCGGATTTAGTGAGTGAAGAGGACTTGCAGAAATTTACACAAACAAAATTTACTAAGGACAAAACTAAAGATTCGATAAATAAAAATAAAAATTCGAGTGAGAAAGCAAATGATTTGAATGTTTACAATGCGAAAACCGGGAAACGAGTAGCAAAATCGCGTTTTGCAATTCGAGATTGGGCGGTTGTGGTAAATGTTAGTGAAAATTGCGAAAAGATTGACAAGATTGATCAAGTGCCGTTAGTTAGTAATTTAGGGAAGTTGTGCGCTGCAGTTGTGACGAAGGAGTTTTATAAAGATGACGAAATGGCGGACGATGAAATTGGTAATGAAAAGAATTCGTGGAAATTTGATTTGGATGCTCGCTGGCGGTTGTATCGGAGATGGAAACGAATGTTCGAAGAGGTACAGGATGAGTTGATAAAGACTTCGGTTGTGAATTACAAAGAGATTGCTGCAAAGTTGGAAAAACAGCAGAATTCGGAGAAGATTGAGATTTTGGGCGCTTGTGAGATTATTGGGATGACGACGACGTGCGCTGCTAGAACTTTGGATGTTCTGAGGGAAATTGGACCGAAGATAGGTGAGATTGAGAAGGAGAAGGTTTTTACTTGTCGTGAATTATAATGAATTTTTTGTGTGTAAATGTAGTTATAGTTGAGGAAGCAGCGGAAGTATTAGAGTCGCATATCACAACCTGCATGTCTAAAAGCACCCAGCATCTTATCCTTATTGGTTAGTTTTTTTGTTTTTTTTATAGTTTTTGAAATTTCCATGAAATCAGACGTACGTACATAAACATTAACGGTTTATTATGGTTTATGTACTGCCTTCTGGTAAAATTTAATTTTTAAAGAAAAAAAAATAGAAAAACCAAAGAAAATTAGTAAAATTTTTCATAGTTAGATTGTTTTGGTTATTGTCTCAGGGCGGCGCTTTCTGCAGAGCGTCTTATTTCGAGCCAACACGCTTAAATTCAATTTTTTATATTTTATTTAGAAACATAACACATTTCCTAAAAATAATATAAAGCATAATTCAAGAATAACATAAGGAATGAATTAATCAACTAAAAATGCATAATAGTCGTAAAACAAATTTAATAATGCATAAAAATTAATCAAACATCATTCAAATCAACTGCAATTCATACATCTATAAACCTTCTGCAAATTAGCTGAAGCATACTTACCTGGCGCAGGAGTTTACGTTGATCCCTTAGGACGTACTCCCAGGGTGAGGCCTTGACATTGCACTACGTCTCGGTTGACCCTTGTGATTGCCCCAAATGTGGGTAACTCGTGCGCGTAATTTTTGTTAGTGGGGACTGCGTACGCGCTATCCCTACGAATTAATAAATACAAAAACAGATCAAATGAATGGAAAAAGAATTTTTTCTTGGCCGACTGAAAGTAGTTTTTACCGGCCAAAAGAAATGAAATTTCCATACAAGTAGAGGGTTTACGACATCATATTTTTTATTGGTCCATTGGCCCATTGGATGAATCTTTAAATAATTTATCAGAGATTTTTTGAAAAAAGGTTAAACGCCAATGATGAAGTTGTGAAAATTTTTTCTCAGTTTTTCATGAAAATATGAGACATAAAAAATATGAAAAAGTGAGAGAAAAGCGAGACCAAATCGAGAATTTGCGCGATTGTTACCAGTTGTGACGTAAACCCTATGTCTTTAACATGGAGAATACCAATTGTGACGTCAGAAACAGAGTCCGGCCAGCAGCAGCCTCTTTCCAAGCTCAAATAAGCTGTTCGTGATACAAAATAATTTTTTTTTTAAAGGTGTTCCGATAACTTTAAAAAATAAATAAAAATCATTTAGGTCATTTTAAAGGACGGCGAAAATTATTCAGCTATAAAATATCTGATGTCGTAAAATTCTTTAACATTGACAATTTTTATATTTTTACTAATTTTTTAAGGTGATCATCAACAACTTCGACCAGGAGTCAACAATCACGAATTAAAAGTTAAATACAATCTAGACGTATCGCTTTTCGAACGAATGATACTTAACAAGGTACCATTTGAAACCTTACAACTCCAACATCGAATGCGATCTGAAATTTCAAGTTTACTCGTCCCACACATTTACGAGTCACTACTGGATCATCCGGCGGTGTTAAGGTATCCCAACGTAAAAGGAGTGGCGCAAAACGTCTTTTTCCTCGACCACGACATCCCGGAAGAAGCCGCGGACGGCTCAACTTCACACGCGAATCGACACGAGGCTGAATTCCTGGTTTCATTTTGTGAATATCTTCTACAACAAGGCTACAAACGATCACAAATCACAATTTTGACGCCATATTCGGGCCAGTTGAGCCTCATGCGGAGGTTCACAGCGGCACACATCTTCGAAGGCGTCCACACCACTGTCGTGGACAATTTCCAAGGCGAAGAAAACGATATTATTCTTTTATCTTTTGCACGGAGCAACACCACCGATCAAATCGGATTTCTAAAAGTACACAACAGGATCAACGTGGCGTTGTCCAGGGCCAAACTCGGACTTTACTGCATTGGAAATTTCAGGCATTTCGCTAGGAGAAGTCAATTATGGCGCGCGATTGTCGCCGATTTGGAAAGACGGAATCGGATAGGACCGGCACTCACTTTGGTGTGTCAAACGCATAAGTTTCCAACAGTTGTACGAAATGGACGCGAAATTAAACCTCGATGTCCCCGTGGAGGTTGTCTGTACAGGTGCAACGTACAACTGAAATGCGGCCATTACTGTCCTCAGTTCTGTCATGTCGACGAACACGCGAAATGCGAGCAAATTTGTAATCAAATCGTTTGTGAGAATAGACACAAATGTCCATTGAAATGCTCCGAAGAATGTCAACAATGCGATATTATGGTCGTGAAGAAACACGTGACGTGCGACCACACGCTGGAACTTTCGTGTTCCGCTGATATAAACGCGGTGAAATGCATGCGCAGAGTGATTAAAACGTTGGAATGTGGACATCAGATGGAACTATACTGTTCTACTGACATCATAGAAGTGGATTATTGCGAGGAATGGTGCAATTTGACTTTAGAATGCGGCCATGTTTATGGGAAGAAATGTAACGATCCGACTATCGAATGCAAGGTGTCGGTTCACAAGATTTACCCATGCGGCCATTCTGGGATCGTGACATGCGATACGGATGTGAGCAAAATCCTGTGCCAATTGGATTGCATCAGAGTTCCGAATTGTGGACACCCGTGTAAGAAAAAATGCTTCGAATCGTGCGGGAAGTGTATGGAAATGGTGGAAAAAGAACTCGAATGTAGTCATAAATACGTGTTAAAGTGCTGCACTGATTTGAGCAGTTACAAATGCGATTCGGCGTGTATTCGGACATTTAATTGCGGACATGGATGTAAACGATATTGCTGGGAGGAGTGCGGGAATTGCGAGGAAATAGTGGATAAGCGTCTTCCATGCGGTCACAAGACTTCGATGATGTGTTTTGCAGATGAGAATCAAGTATTTTGTAATTTTCCATGCATTAGGACATTGAATTGCGGTCATATTTGCAAACGACAATGCGGCGCCGATTGTAACGAGTGTCTGGAAATGGTCGAAACACAGCTCGAATGCGGTCACGTGACTTTATTACAGTGTTGTTCGGATGCTAGTAAATTTATTTGTATTTTTCCATGTAGAAAACTATTGAAATGCGGACACAGGTGTACGAAGAAATGCTGCGACGAATGCGCCGTCGAATGTCTCGAAATGGTCGGGAAAAAACTTCCGTGCGGACACGAGGATTTATTGCCGTGTGATGCTGATGTGCTGAAAATCGTTTGTGATGCGCCATGTTTGAAGACGTTACCGTGCGGCCATTTTTGCGATTTGAAATGCATGGAAAGATGTCAAGTCAAATGCGGGCAGTTAGTGCATGTGGCGAGTCCCTGTGGACACGATGTTGGAGTTCCGTGTTATTCTCGTTTCACGCTTCCAAAGACCATCGCAAGTTACTGTAACGAGCCTTGTAATACTTTAATGCCGTGCGAGCATAACTGTACTGGAACGTGCGGAAAATGCCGGCAAGGACGAGTACATATTTCGTGTGAGATTAGATGCAATCGTAAACAAATCTGCGGCCATGTTTGTTTTTCGGCTTGTTCAAACCCGTGTTATCCGTGCGGGCGTGTTTTCACATATTTATGCGATCACATTCGTGACTTAAAATGCGGATCCAAGTATAAAAAGTGCGAGGACCATTGTAATTGGGTGTGTCCGCACTATAAATGCACGAAAAAGTGTTGGGAATTGTGCGACAGGCCGCGCTGCGACGAGCCGTGCAACCAAACTTTAAATTGTGGACACGCTTGCAACGGATTATGCGGGGAGAAATGTCCGAAATTGTGTAAGATTTGCGATAATTCAGTTGAAGACGTTCGATTCATCGAATTGGATGATTGTGGACATGATATTGAAGTACAGGGTCTGGATCGATTGATGGAGACGGAAAACTCGTCTGTTATTGGCTTGAAAAGTTGCCCAAAATGCGGCACATCCATTGGAAGAAGTTATCGTTATGGGAATATCATCAAAGGACAAATTGAGGATATCGAAAAGGTGAAATTGAAATTTTCACCCAAATGGCGCGAATTTATTCAGAGGAAACGAGAAATGGGTATCGCGAGTACAAAGTTGTACGACTATTTTCCTGTTGTTAGCATTCTACAGGATCGTTTGTGCGGCGGTAATCGTTTGCATGCAACGGCGCTCACTTCGATGGTGAATCAAGTGAAGGTTTTGAAATTCATGGCGGATATCAAACGGAACAGCGAGAGATTTAACGATTTGAGTACGAAACTGATCATCGAAGAAGATATTAGTTGGTTTTTGAAACGAGTGATGGAAATGGACGATAACATAAACGAATGGGAATGGAAGAATATTGTGAGGGAATTGAAACGATCGGAATTAATTGCGATTTTTATGAATGCGGAAGCGGTGCTCGATGATGACGTCATGGATTTCGAGAGTGTTAATGAGATGGACAGAGTAAAGAAAATATTGGAGAAAACGTTGCCGTTTAACGAAGGGGATGAGCAGGACGTTACTCGTGCGTTGGAATATGTGCATCGTGTCAATTCGATCGAAGTCACGTTTTCCAAAGTTGAGGATTTGTGCATTGACAACACCAAAGATCCTTATTATGGCCATTGGTATAAATGTTCCAAAGGTCATGTTTATTTTTGTACGGACAAATATTCCGTTGGTCATCAAGAAAGGTGCAACGAATGTGATTGATTTTATTTATTTGCATGAAAATTTTATTTCTAAATAAATCGAATTTACTTAATAACGTCTGAATTGTTTTTTGAATTTTTCGAAATGGAAATCGTCCGTTGCTTTTTCAATGTCGTCTCGCACGTTTACGGTTTGTTTCTTGTCTTCGATCTCGACTAAATAGGGGGCTTCTCCGTCGCCACCTACGACAGGCGTGCATTTAACCTCTTTAGATTTCTTGGGTTTCGGTAATTCGGTGCCATCGTCGATGTTAACTGTGGAGTAAAATGAGTTAAATTTATGTTTTCGATTAAATCTTAAAGTAAATTACATCTGTTGTGTTGGACGAAGTTGACCGCCATGTTTGTTGGCACAAACTGAGATGGGCTGTCTTTTTATTCATTCGTTCTCGCACTAATTTCTGTTTGGCATCTTCTGTGGCTTCAATGTTTCGTATTTTTGCTCTGGTAAATATTTATAAAAATTATTACTACAATGTATCTTTTATCTATAAATATTAAGTTTGAATTACTCTATTCCTAAATCAACTTCGGGGATGCCAGATAACATTTGGTTGGATAACATTTCTTCCGATTTTTTTGATGATGAAATTCGGAGATGTTCGGGTACTTCGTACAAAGCATCTTCCGAGCTTTTCGCCCTAAGAAATACAAATAAAAGTCTAAAAATTTGGACAATTATATTTGGTAGATGATATTTATACCGTTGAATGGGTGTCATTTAGGTGGGTGCCATATAGGCGGGCGTCACATGGGGGGTGCAAATGAGCGGATGCCAATTGGGCGGGTAGTCAAACGGACGGGCAGTCAAACAGACGGGCAGTCAAACAGACGGGCAGACATTTGAACATGCGCGACAAATGGGCGTGCGACAATATGATGGGTGTCATTTAGGTGGGTGCCACGAGATTCTCGTGCTACCTTGGTCATGTCACTCGTAATACAGGTGTAACGCAAGTCACATGATCAAGATGGCACAAGAATCTCGTGCTATGCGTCATGGCACGAGTCGTGCTTGAGTTTTTGAATGGGCCTACTGATCTTTGCGACCGAATGAATAATGGCAGCACAATTGCAGTATGGGACAAGCACTCATGGCTAAAAAACTTTAATTTACTGTGGATTCGAATATGTGAAAGAGCACGATAATGTAATCGGTACTACTGCATGGCGTTGTCGATTTCATACATACGTAAAGTATAAATCCAAAGCATGCGTGGTTACTGATGGACTTGTGCTCGTAGCTGACAAGCAACTGAAACACACATGGTGGGAATATTGCAACATTTTTAGCACGAAAAGCTGTTGATGAAATGAAGAATGCTACTCCTACTTCATCAAGGACATCAGTAGTTACTGATTTGTCTAATAACATGCTCAGGGTTTTGCCTGTTTTTTAGATTTTTTTTGTTTTCTAGTTCTTTTTTGTTTTTTAGTTTAATAATATAAATAAATAAAATAATTTATTATTTTTTAAATTTTTTAAATTTTATTATTTTAATTTTTTGGCTCCCGTCAGTTTGGCACCCACCTAAATGACTTCCCGTCAGTTTGGCACCCACCTAAATAACTCGACGTCAGTTTGGCACCCACCTAAATGACTCCCCGTCAGTTTGGCTGCCCGTCAGTTTGGCTGCCCGTCAGTTTGACTGTCCGCTTAAAAGTCCTACCGCCTATTTTTACCCGCCTATTTTGACGCACCTAAATGGCGCCCACCTAAATGACTCTATACCATACCGTTTGCTTTGTATTTCCTTTTCTACGCTTTCACCTTTTCGTTTGGCCAACTGCTCGTCGATATATTTCATCCTGATTAGATAAGAATAAAAGGAAATTTATTAAAGCAAATTTTGTACCTAAAAACTAATTTTTTACATGTCAGCATCTTCATCTCTTCGATTTGTTTCAGCGGAAAATGTAGTCCCAATTGACAGTTCTTCAGCTAACTCCCTATGTTAAAGAAGTATAAAAATTACAATTTTTTTTGTATATCCTCATTACATACTTTCCTACGACGACTGTTTTCATGTCTACCATTCCTCCATTCACCAATTTAAATGGGTCATTCTGAATAAAACAACAACAAATATTACAAATGACAAACTGCCAAAAAACAAAAATATTCTTTCAATTACCACCGCTTTTGAGTCATCCGTAGTTTCTTTAGCTCCACATAGTGCCGATAAACTGTAAACAAAATACAGAATGTAAATACAATTTACTAAAACAACGGCAAAACAAACGTACGGAATTCCATTTGCTCTCTGTCTTAATTTTTGTAGTTCTTTCGTGTATTTCAATTGGGATCTTAAATTAATGAATAGTTTATAATTATGTTTTTAAATATTTTAACTTGAACACGTACTGCAAATTATCCTCAACTACATCGTCTTCGCTATCTGATGACTTTTTTCTTTGCCTTAGACCTCTTTTCTTCGATTTAAACACAACACGATCCACTTCACTGGACGGCGACGCCATGTTGTTTACAACAAATTAATATCAAATTGTGTCAATAGATGGCGCTACATTATACGTCGTCATTGTCGTCTCACTTTTATCTTTTTGAGCCTCAAGGTAATTCTTTACATTTTAATGCGCTGAACACAATTGAATAAGATCACAAATTTTGTAGAAATAGGTTTAATCAAGAATACGGTATCCCGAAAGTGACATCTGAAACAGGTGATAATTATAGTATAAGACAAGTTGTGGGGGAATGAGAACATAAAATGAGACTTTTAAGTGGATTAAAAAACCTGTCTCGACAGGTGGTATCAAAGTCAATAAAAAATTCTGATATAGCTCAATGCTTATTACTTGCTCCTTCTAACCATTTCTCTATACCGGTACGCCAACAAACCTAAACATTAATTCACTATTAATTTTTGTTTTATCTGTTAAGGTATCTGTATATCACCTATCAACCATGTCATCCTTGAAATCTAAACTGGTTCCTGCTGACAGAATCGTCGGACAAGGACAAAGTGTTTGGTACATTAAATTTTTTAATTTTTAAACTTAAAACAATTCATTTTTTATTTTAGGGTTGAATTTATCCAATTGGCTTTAGAACACAAACCTTTGAATTTAGGTCAAGGTTTTCCTGACTTTCCAATACCGGATTACATCACTAAAGGATTATCAGAAGTGCCGATTGAGAATGTTCTGTTTAATCAATACACTAGAGGATTTGTAATACAGAAATTAATGATGTAGGGATCTGAATAATAGTATATTTTATTTATAGGGTCATCCCAGACTCATTAATGCGTTGTCAAAGTTTTATTCGGGCCTTATAGGTCGAAAAATTGATCCGCAAAACGAAATTTTAGTTACTATAGGCGCATACGAAGCATTATTTTGCATTATTCAAGGGTTTGTAAATCCTGGTGATGAGGTATTTAATGCAATTTAAATATTTAATTGTTTTTGGTTTGTTTAACAATGTTTTCTGAACTTAGGTTATAATCATCGAGCCATTCTACGATTGCTATGACCCGATGGTTCGAATGCTCGGTGGAAAATCTGTATTTATTCCTTTAAAACCGGTAAGATTAGTTAAAATACTCGTAAATACTTTACTTTACTCGTAAATTACTCAATTAGTAATTTTTTTATATTTTTATTTTTAGAAATTATCCCCTGGTCAAAAGATGTCGAGCAATGATTGGGTTTTAGATCCGGTTGAATTAGAAAGTAAATTTACTAGCAAAACAAAAGCGATTATTGTGAATAATCCGAACAATCCACTTGGAAAGGTGCGCAATTAAAATAAATACATTTAAGTCTCATTTAATTAAACCATTTCGCAATTTTTAAGGTGTACAGCAAAGCTGAATTGGAAGTTATCGGTAATTTGGCTAAAAAATTTGATACGTTAGTTATAATGGATGAAGTTTATGAATGGCTCGTTTTTGACGGGCTAAAACACGTTAGAATGGGTAAAAAAATATATTTTATTGTTTAATTCTAATTCAATCAAATAAATGATTTGTTTTAATTTTAGCAACTTTACCTGGAATGTGGGAAAGAACTCTAACAGTGGGCAGTGCGGGGAAAACGTTCAGCGTAACTGGATGGAAAGTAAGCAGTTTTTGGAATATTTTGTGTTTAAAATTAATTTTTCGATGTTATTTAGTTAGGTTGGGTGTACGGACCACCAAATCTTGTTAGAAATGCTCAAATGGTACATCAAAACACTGTTTACACTAATCCTACTCCAATTCAAGAAGCTGTGGCCCGATGTTTTGAGATCGAGATTAAACGTTTGGATTCACCCGAGTGTTATTTTAATGAATTGCCCGCGTTACTAGAAACTAAACGCAATACAATAGTTAAATATTTAGAAGAGGCTTCTTTGGTTCCAGTTATTCCCAGCGGGGGATATTTCATTATTGCCGATTATTCGAAACTAGGTACCAAGCAACCATGTTTAATTTAATAAATTAGGAATTTTTTTTATAGGTGACAAGATCAATTTTGATACTGGAGTTGAAGAAGCAAAAGATTATAAATTTGTTAAGTGGTTAACAAAAGAGAAGAAATTAGCTGGAATTCCTCCAACTGCTTTTTATTCTTCGGAGCACAAGGATATTGGCAGTAGTTATATTCGTTTTTGTTTTTTCAAGGTAAAAATATTTTTTCATGAATAATTTGTTGTTTGTTTTTACAATTTGTTTATTTTTTAGGATGATGAAACACTGAAAAAAGCGGGAGCTATATTATTGGAATTGAAAAAATCCGTAGAAGGGTCGAAATTGTAAGCAACGAAAAAATACTGTAGACGGGTCGGTATCACACCAACTAAAATAAGGAGAAAAGTTGTATTTTTTCTATAAATAAAGATCAAAAATTGTTAAATTAGATGTTTCTTTCAGACCGAATGGAACCTTTGTTTCAATTAGGCACTACATGGATGGTACTTTGTTTCTGAAGTGATAATGCTAAAAGTGAAACTTCGTGCAATATTTACATGTTGTATAAAGCTCATTTTTAACATTCACTTCATCACACAGTCATCTTTTCAAGTTTCGTATTTTTTTTTGTTTCCAGCGAATAAAAACAAAGGAATAATTTTTTTTCCCCACATAATTTTTTACTTTTTGCTGACCCAAGGGGTAGCGAGGGGCATAAAAGCTTTCTCTGGCCTTCCCCTTGAGCGGAAAAATCAAAACGTAAAGATGTATATTTGTTTGGTACAATATGTTTGAAAATGATCTTTACAGTATTGCATTTTAGTTTTTCATAAATGCTTAAAAAATATTTTTATTACAAACATTTAGTTCCTTTGAACAGAACTTTTTGGTAAATATAGATGGAAAATTCGTTTAATTTGGGGGGACATTATTTCATTCAGATAGAATACTCAGATTACTGCCTGTACATCAACTCGAATGAAATCCAATAGCAGAAATCAGTGGCGGATTTAGAATTTTGCCGCTTCTCTTTTCTTGGAATGTAGTTTTATGCTCAAAAATAGAGGTTTCTTGGCAAAACCTTTTAATTGTAGGTTCAAAAAAGACCTTTCAATTTAGAGAAATCAAAAACAAAAAAATTTCAGATTATTGCTGTCCCTCAAATTAGCAAATCCACAAGTGTCTGTAATCTAATTCCATTCTTAACATCATAAATTTAACTCTGCTTTTAACGATTGTATCCAAACAGTTATTGCGTTACATTATACCAATAATTATTTTAATTTATATGTACCGTAATAAAAATTGCAATATTCTTCACAGTACATAGTTTAATTCCAGTCTTTTAGCATGTTCTTGTATATTTTTGTGGTTTTTGCTGTTGTATCTCCATTTACTGCAACATTTGTAAACTCAATACGTTTTTAATGCTTTTGAACTTTAAAATGTCCATTTACCTCTAATCAATGTAAATTTATTTTAGATTTGCTTCGATCCCGATAAGTACATTAAGAAGGTTTTATTTTTTTTTTTATTTCATAAGTAATTAATTATATTGTAAAAAATGTATATATTTTTAAGGTTAAAATGGACAAGCGAAAATGCATGGACGGTGTTGGAGACCTTTTGCCGGAGCATTTTGAAGTAATGTTACGAAAAGCGTGAAAATTGTCTTGGCGACCACACACACACGCAAACCTCTCGTGAGCGACCACCTACTTTTGTCTGGAACCGTTGTACAGTACAGTAGGTTCCAGTATACTGAGTTATTACTGAGGTATTATTATTAGGCGACCATCTGCCTAAAGGGCCCCTTTTTTGGCTTCATCAGTGGTCGCATCAGTGGTCGCTTCAGACAGGTTTCAGACTGTATATGCAACACAATTTTAAATGTACTTTTCATTAGAATTTTACTGTATTTTGTTGTTGCAGGATTGTGATTTTCTTATTTTCCTGTTTAGATCTTGTTTTTACAGAAGCATAGGCGTAGTATGTTTACAGTAATCAGAATAATATCTTAATGCAAATATTCTTTAATTAATTTTTAATCGCAGTCCGATAAATACCAACAAATGGATCATGCAAAAAACGTAGAATTTCTGAAATCCGTTGCTCCAGATGATGTAAGTACAGGATTTTTAAATTACAATTTAAAAAAAAAAAATTTGAAAAAACTTCTATGTAACAAATCGACAGAAAAAAAAAGGTTTAGCCCACAAACTTGCTGGCTGTGGCAAAGAAATACTTTGTAGAAGTGGAAATGTAAGTTTAAAATTGAAGGTTTTATGCCTTTACTAATATTTTTTTAATCTTTAGCTTGATCCATATTACGATTGCCTTCAGAAACAGTGTCCAGAGATAGGAAAAATTCGAGCCGATTATAAAGCTGCAAAGACTAGCATGTGTTCAAAAAGAAAATTGTAACTTTGCTTCTTCCTCTCCCAGAAAGCTGAATGTATTCATTATATAGAAATTAAAATATCTTCTTTATGAATTGAATTTACGTATTGCGATGTTAATTATGTAGGGTTATTAGTTTTTATATTTCTTCATAGTCATGTAGATGCACAATTTTAATACCTATTTATAATCATTGCTGGCGCGCCCTTCATTAGTTTTATATTATATTTTTTAACAGAAAATATATAGAGTTAAATTTGCAAACTTGTCATAATGATGCACTGGACCGAATTGGTCTTTATTGCTGTTGCTCACAACCTAAACTGAACTTGTCCATCTATTTCAGATATTCCAGAGTTAAATCATCGATCTAAATTAATTTTAATTTGTCTTTGAAAATATTTCAGTGTTGTATAAACAGTAGTGACGTTAGCCGTAAAAACATGCACATTCAATAACCAAAACACCCCCTCATCGCTTTCCTGCACTGCGCACAGAAAAAAAACTACGCATGTAAATATATAAAAACTAATTTAATTACAGCTAAAAGTAGTTTAACTTGTTTTTATTTTTATATTTATATAGAGCTTTTATATATTTTTATATGTATATATAGCTTTTATATATTTTTATATTTATATAGCTTTTATATATATTTTTTTTACAACACGCAAACTGAGAAAATCACATTTAAGTCGAATTTCAAAAAGAAAAATGTGAATTAATAAACATCATTGAACTTATTTATATGTAAAAAGGTGTATTATAAAGCGCAGTGTTTAATTAGTGTCAATTGAATAGCTTTTGCTTTAAATTTAAAAAATTCAACATCAAACCTTATGACAAAAAAAGTTATTACAATGGTTTACAGTTACGTAAAATACCATGCTAGTTAAAAAATGAAAAAATTCTGAACGGTATTTAATTTTACAAAAACTTCGTCTCAGAAATTTCCATCGTATTGTTTTTGCCATTGAGCAACACAAACATCTGTTGACAAATATGGCATCATCGTTATAAAATTATTTTTCCGAATTCCCTCTATTTTCATGTTGGGGTATTACTTCTGTAGTTCTATGAAAAAGCTGAAATTTTAGTCGGTGGATCGACTAGGATTCCTAAAATCCAACAACTTCTTGAGAAATTTATCGGCGGCAAAAAGCCGGACGAAGCTGTTGCGTTTGGAGCAGTTATTCAAGGAGGTTATTTGGCCTGTGGAGAAACAACTAGTAAATTAATGAAAGATATCCTTTTGCTATTAAAATTGAAACCGTCGGTGGCGTAATGAAAAAATTGATTCCACGAAACACCTTCACTCCAACGAAAAAAACATAAACAAAAATTAATATCACTGACTTGTGAGCATTAGTGGACTTTTTTAAGATTTCTATATTACGTATTACCATGGCCCTTTGATCAGCTTTTTCGGTTGTATGTTGCGAGTTTTTTCATTTCCTTTGGACAGAAATTTTTGGATTAATATGGATAGAAAACCGTTGAGGTTGGGGGAAACATCTAGAATGCTCAGATTAGAATGGCTCTCAACTTAAAAAAACGTTTCTGTACATCAACTCGAATAAAATCGAATCTCTGTAATCAATGGCGGATTTACAATTTTGTCTAAGAAATGTAATTTTATGCACAAAAAATAGAAGTTTCTGAGCAAATAGCTAAAACCTTTTAATAGTAATTTCAAAATCGGCTTAACAAGTAATAATAAAAGCGTTTATAAAAAAAAAATTGAGTTTATTGCATTCTCTAAATTTGCAAATCCGCAAATGTCTGTAATCTAACTCCATTCCAAACATCGTAAATTTAACTCTGCTGTTAACGATTGTATCCAAACAATTATTGCGTTACTTTATACCAATAATTATTTTAATTTATATAATAACAATTTCAATATTCTTCACATTATATAGTTTAATTCCAGTCTTTTACCATGTTCTTGTATGTTTTTGTAGTTTTTGCTGTGGTATCTCCATTTACTGCAACATTTGTAAACTCAATACGTTTTTAATGCTTTTGAACTTTAAAATATCCATTTACCGCTAATCAATGTAAATTTATTTTAGATTTGCTTCGATCCCGATAAGTACATTAAGAAGGTTTTATTTTTTATTTCATAAGTAACTAATTTTATTGTTAAAACATATAAATATTTTTAAGGTTAGATTGTCCCATTACAACTGCTTAGACGGTCTTGACGAAATTTTACCGGAGCATTTTGAAGTAATGTTATGAAAAGAGCGAAAACTGTCTTGGCGACCACCTCCGGTGGGCCACCATTTGCCAAAAAAAATACTTTTGTCTGAAACCGTGTTAGGTTACAGTATACTATTTTATCTCCCGTACTCCGTAGGCGATCATCTGCCTAAAGAAGCATTTTTTTGGCTCCATTGGTGGACACTTTAGACAGGTTTCACTACAATGCAATTGTAGTGAATGTGATTTCCATTAGAATTTTAAATTTTATTATATTTGTATTTTTTTGTTGCAGGATTGTGATTTTGCTACTTTTATGTATAAAACTTGTTTTTACAGAAGCTTAGGCATAGTATGTTTACAGTAATCAGAATAATGTCTTGTATGCTTTAATTAATTTTTATGCTCAGGCCGATAAATTCCAACAAATGGATCACGCAAAAAATGTCGAACTTCTGAAATCATTTGCTCCAGCCGACGTGAGTACAAAATTTTCTAACTACAATTTCTGATTTAAAAAAAAGAATAAAAAACTTTTATTTAACTAACCTAACCGGCAGAAAAAAAAGATTTGGCCCATAAACTTGCTAGCTGTGGTAAAGATCTAAAGTGTAAAACTGGAAATGTAAGTTTAAAATTGAACATTTTGTTTGTTTACGATGTTTTTGTTTTTTTTTTAATTCCTAGCTTGATCCTTACTACAATTGTCTTCAGAAACAATGTCCAGAGATAGCAAAAATTCGAGCTGATTATAAATTAGGAAAATCTATCTTATGTACAGATGACGAGTAACTCTGCCTCCTTGCTCCTCCCCTAACCACGTCATAATAGAAAACTAACTGAATAAAAATTAAAATTATGCACTTACGTATTGATCCTAATTATTTATTGATTACAGTTACCGGTTTTTATTCTTTCTTAATTATGTAGATAAGACAAGTTTATCTGACGTGAATGTATAATTATTGTCTTTTATTCATTTTTTATCATTACCCTCAATTTTTGAAATTGATTATGTGCACAAGAATTGGTGACATTTAATCGGACGTCAATTAATCGGGCATCATTTAACCGGGTCTAAATAATCGAGCATCATTTAACCGGGTCTAAATAATCGAGCATCAAACAAACGAGCGAGTTTTTCTGAGTTTCTTAGAGATTTGTCCGCCTCCTTTCACAGCCAAACACTATCTCAACAATCAAATTTTTGCTGTCATTCAGCCAATTGCCTGCTTAACCGAGAAGTGCGTTTCATTTTATAAATCCCACAAAATGTAAATATTGTCGGTCTTTAATTTTCATTTTTAATTCCGATTATTTGACGCCCAGTTAATTGGTAGTTGGTACCCAGGTAAATTATTAAGAATTGAAGAAGAATGGAAGAATGGAAGAATGGAAGAAGAATGGAATTACTAAGAAATATAAGAACTAATAGGGCTCTTGCAGCACGTGATTGTGCAAAGCATGCTGGGATAGGGTTGCTAGGCAACTAAGAAAAACTTATTTTGTCAGGCCATCTTGGATAACAAGTGTAATTCAAATAACACAAAATCTTATCCTTAAAAATTCATATAAAATCACTGGAATGAGCTACAGGTTTGATTTTTTTTTAAATGTAGCCAAAGTATTTCTACAATTGGGCAAATTTATTTCAAACCTATGTCTCCATTAGTTTTTTAGTAAACACATCAAAACCGGAACCATACAACACTAAAACCGGAACCTTCGAACACTAAAACATTCATAGAAAATCACTGGAACGAGCTACAAGTTTGATTTTTTTTTTTAAATGTAGCCAAGGTATTGCTACAACTGAGCAAATTTATTTCAAGCCTTTATCTCCATTAGTTTTTTAGTAAACACACCAAAACCGGAACCGAGTCAACATTGTTTTCATCCTCCGACTTTGCTTTTATCCCTATTTGACAGAAATATTAAGTCATATTAACAATTTACAGTTACAAAGTGATCTGAACAGACCCGCCAAAAAATGCCGTGTCTTTCTATTTATGTTTGCTAGCCAAGCTTCCTCCTTCTGGTTGTAAGTTCTTTTATATCTGTGCCTAAATGTGATTGCACTTTTGGAATTCTAAAATAGTGATATTCTATGAATTTCAAACCTGTTTTTGTGTTCTAAGGTTCCGGTTTGGAGTTTTTACTAAAAAACCAATGGAGATATAGAGGTTTGAAATAAATTTGCCCAAATGTAGCAATACCTTGGCTACTAATTTTAAAAAAAAATCAAACCTGAAGGTCGTTCCTATGATTTTTATATGAATTTCTAACTGGTAAAGTTATAAGTAAAACACTTGCTATCCAACATGCTATCCAACATGGCTGCCAATAGTGCAACCTTGAAATGACGTCATTGTATGACGCGTAATGCAAGAGCCCTATAGACAGTTTGCGATTTCTCGTACGAGATTTTTATTATTACGAGACTTGTATTATTACGAGATTTTATTAAAAATCTCGTGATTTCATTTTTCGTTCCAACACTCTGGACGAGATTTTTGAAAAATCTCGTTTCAAATTGTCGTGTATACGGCTTCACTTGCGCATGCGCACTGCCTACAATCACAACAATTGTCGTAAAATTCTGCTGCCATTTTCTCTCCGCTTCGGCTGTAATTTTGGCAAAGTTGTGTAGATTACATTAGGTGCGTTCAAAGTTAAATAACTTACATGACTTATACGTAAGTCATGTCTGAAATGACTTATGGCAAACCGGAAGTGACCTAAATTGCGTCACTAAACAGATAAATCAACTGTGATAAGTGGCTTTTTGATAAGTCCACCAATCGTGGATTATGACATGACTTATGCATAAGTCATTCAGTAACAGCCATCTTGGATTGAGCATGGTATTTCTCGACTCCAAACTGAGGTTTTAGCGAATAAAACCTGCAAATTTTGTAAGTGGGGATGTCATTTAACAATTCACATCCAAACATTT
>JH431533.1:0-36481 GCA_000239455.1 Strigamia maritima
TGTCAACGAAAACACCATTTGCAAAGTATTTATGAAGGATTACGGAAGATTAAATTTGTCATATCTCCACGTCACATCTCGCGTCATATTGGTTCTTCTTCCCAGAATCCCACACCGGTTACATTTTTATGTTTCCGGTGACACTACTTCGTCAAATTCTCGATAGATGGCGTCATAAAACCTAGAACACTGATCTCGTGAGTTAACGCTCTTTCCATGTACTTTTACGAGACTCTCTAAAGCTGAGGAATACGTATCTCCATACATTCAGAAAAAAATGGGTGAAGACAGGGATGGTTAGTAATCTCATAAATTAAATTATTTCCACTTTGATTAACTATTTGTCTGGAATAGGTTACGGCAGAGACAGAGACCGAGAACGAGAGCGCAAACGGGATCGGCGTCGAAGCGACAGCAGGAGCAGGGAAAGAGAACGTCGTCGTCGAAAGTCCCGTTCGCGATCAAAGGAAAAGGAGCGCAAAAACAGAAAGTAAAAAACCCAAATTGAAAGAAAAGAAAAGAAAAAAAATCTACAACGAGAATTGTTAAATAGTTTCAGAAGCCAATCGAAGGAAAAGGAGAAAAAAGCGTCTCGACGAAGAAAACCGTCTCTTTATTGGGATTTACCGCCAGCCGGTTTCGAACACATCACGCCGATTCAATACAAGGCCATGCAATGTATCCACGAATAATGATTTATACGTACGAGTTATTTTAATTTTTAAATTTAAATTTTTGCAGCTGCTGGACAAATTCCGGCGCCCTTGATCGACCCGAACCCGCAAGCAGCAGTTCCGGTCGTCGGGAGTACAATCACGAGACAAGCGAGACGTTTATACGTAGGAAATATTCCATTCGGAGTGACTGAAGAGGAAATGATGGATTTTTTCAACCAGCAAATGCATGTTGCCGGTTTAGCGCAGGCGTTGGGAAATCCCATTTTGGCCTGTCAGATTAATTTGGATAAAAATTTCGCTTTTCTAGAGGTAAAAACATTGAAAATGAACGTTTAAATTTTAAAATAAAAAAAAACATGGAATTTTTAATCGACAGTTTCGTTCGATCGATGAAACATCTCAAGCGATGGCATTTGATGGGATTAATTTCAAAGGACAAAGTCTCAAAATTCGCCGACCTCACGATTACCAACCGATGCCTGGAATGACCGATTCGTTTAGTGTCACAATGTCCGGATTACCAGGTTTAGGTTTTTAAAAAAAACAAAAACAGATTTTTTTTGGAAAAATGTTGTGTTTCGTAATTAATTCGAATTTGTAGGTGTCGTTTCGACGATGGTGCAGGATTCGCCGCATAAAATCTTTATCGGCGGATTACCCAATTGTCTAAACGAAGATCAGGTAATTTAAGAAGAGAAAAAAAATTCACTTTTTCAGGGTTAAAACGATGAAAAAGGAAGTTTTTAGTTAGATTTTCTTTCAGGTTGTTTTCTTGTAGGTTATTATTTTTTTTTAGAATTTATCTTGGAATATCGATGAGTGAGGAATCTTTGAATTTCAGTTTCAGGGGAGCAAATTTGATTTATTTTACAGAAAATTGAGGATTTCGTTTCTTTTCCAAATTTCAGCTATTTTTTTTAGGTTTTGAAGGCCGATTTTTAATTTCTAATTAGTTTTTAAAAAAAAGAAAAAAAAAAAAAAAAAAAAAATAATGTTAACTCATCTGTTTTTACTCTTCTCCCCCGTTTAATTCGAAGGTTTCACGGGTGCTAATCCCCAACCTAAATGCGCTACATGTGTGCATGGTCGACATAAAAGGCAAGTTTAATGAGCTTTGTTACTGTGACCAGCTTACGGGAAAAATTCAAAGTATTTACGAAATAAATGAATAAAAATAAAATAAAATAAAAATAAAATAAAAATAATAATAATTAGTTATTTGGAGGGAATTTGATTCGAGTTTAATTTTAAGTTGGTCTTTTTAAGCGTGAGTTTCTTTGAATTAATCAATTTTATTTCATTCATTTAGGTTAAAGAATTACTTATGTCGTTTGGTCAACTGCGTGCATTTAATTTAGTCAAAGACAGCGCAACGGGTCTCTCGAAAGGATACGCATTTTGCGAATATCAAGATATAATGATCACAGATCAGGTAAAATAATATAAAACGTTTGTTTTCGTTTTTTTCAATGTGATTTTAGGCGATTGCTGGTCTCAATGGAATGCAATTGGGTGATAAAAAACTGATAGTGCAACGTGCGAGTGTTGGAGCTAAAAACCATCAAGTAAATGTACGTTTTTTTATTCCTTTTTGCATCTAAAATTGATCCACTCACCTTTTTTCCTCACCCAGACGCAACTACCGGTTCAAATTCAAGTGCCAGGACTGAATTTATTCTCTGGAGCGGGTCCCGCGACTCAAGTCCTTTGCTTGATGAACATGGTGACGCCGGATGAGCTGCGAGACGACGAAGAATACGAAGGCAGAATTAATATTTAAAAAAAATCATTAAATAATTACTTAATTTACAATATCAAATTCAGATATTCTCGAAGATATCCGCGAAGAGTGCGGTAAATACGGCGTGGTGCAGTCTCTCGATATCCCGCGACCCATCGAGAACGTGGACATCCCGGGACTGGGTAAAGTGTTCGTGGAATTCAATTCCGTAATCGATTGTCAGAAAGCGCAGCAGAATCTGACCGGGCGAAAATTCGCCAATCGAATGGTGGTCACATCGTACTTCGATCCGGACAAGTATCATCGACGTCAATTTTGAAATAAATGTTTTTATTATTTACATAGAATTTTATTTTTTTTTTTTTTTTTTAATTTTGTAATCACAAATTCGATGTTACGGAACTTATTACGGTGATTTGAAATGCATTTATTATTAAAGTATATTAATTAATCTAAAATATTTGTTGTTTGTTCTTCTAAATCTCGGTCTATTTCAATCTGTGCACTTGATAAACATTTGTATAATATAAATTGTCTTTTTTCACTTTATCCACACACCACAATGAGATAATAAAATAACTTTTTACCTGAAAAATGTTGACTAATAAAATAATTTGATGAGTTGGTACACATAATTATTACTTCTTTCTTTTTCTTTCATTAATTAAACCACAATTCATTTCGCACTACGGTCTTTTAGACGCTTCACGCCGCATCTTGCACATTAATATCCATCAAATCAAGAATCTTCACCACAAATCCAGCCACGTCAGTGTTCCTTTCACTGTGCTTCACGATAAACGCATGTTCGAGTAGTTGTACATAATTCGGTCTTTGCTTGTAGTCTTTTTTCAAGCTGAAAAGTCAAAAACGCATATCAAAAACAATTCACATTATCGAGCGAACGAAATTAATTTACCATTGTACGATAAAATCGTCGAATTCAGTGGAAAATTGACCGGCAGGAAGTCGCGGCGGATCATCTTTAACGACTTGCTTCAGTTGATCGAAAGGCGTGCCCCACGACGCGTATGGAAATACACCGGTTGCTAATTCAATCTGAAAATAAATAGAAAAATTAATTAGAAAAATTAATTAAAATTCTTAAATAATTTTTTTTACAACTCACCATCGTAATTCCTAGGCTCCAAACATCGGAACGTATATCGTACCCAGTTTGGTTCTTGTCCGGGTCGATTCTTTCAGGCTGAAAATATTAATTTTTGAATAATTTTAAATAAATTAAAACATAAATGAATTCTCGTTACCGCCATGTACGGCCTGCATCCAGCTTCGACCGTTTTCGCGACCGAATCGACTAAACAGCCGCTGATTCCAAAATCGCAGATTTTAACTTGTCCTTGGCGATTTATAAGAATGTTTGACGGTTTTACATCTCGGTGAATTACTTGTAATCGCGATTGTAAATAGTGTAAAGCATTAACTACCTGTTTAATTTTAAAAAACAAACATTAATTCTGGCATTTAAAACACATTCAAAACCACTTACAGCATTTGCTATTTTGCCTAATATATCTTCAGGTATTCTGTAACCATTCCGAAAAGCAGTTACATAAAATTTATCTAACGAAGTGTCCATTTCCTCCATGCAAATCCAAACGTCTCCTTCCCTGAACAGAGCGCCATAAAACTGGACCGTATAGATACAATCGCTCGTTCTCATCGACACGTCCAAATCCATTAGAAGTTGTTTTTGTTCCCGAGTATTGACAGTCACGGTAATTCGCTAAAAAATCAAATTAAATTAACTAACTAACTTCCTGCATACATTTTTTTTATATTTCTCACTTTAACCGCCATAATTGTGTTGGTTTGACGATGTCGCACTTTCTCGACAACTCCGTAGGCGCCTCTGCCCAATACGCACAAGGTCTCCAGGTCGTCCGCCTCGACATCAATCTCCGTTTTATCTCCTAATGTAATTGTCGTGAGTTTATCCAAATCACGCGGCGGTGTCCTGAAGTAGTACTCGATTAAAATACATTTTAAAAAACTCAAATTTTTTACATCAAACTTACACAGCGGGTTCCGGATTATCGGTTATGGTGAATTTACCAGGCCTGGGTTTCTCTCTTCCTATAAAAAAAACAAAAATTAACATCTGTTATTGACAATGCACTTGGCCTACGATAAGAATTTGACATTTGTCGTATAAAATTTTCGATAAAAACTCGTTTTTTTGCGTTTTTTCCGTTTTTATGCGATATTAAGTGGGTTTTCGACGTTTTCGTACCTGCCATTTCATCTGTCCATGGGATTTTCCAGGAAACTAATTAAAAATAAAGAAAATAGGCTTAAAATTGACGGGTGATTAAACTCAGTAATTACAACTCACGCGATAGTGTTTTTTATGCTAATCAATGCACGGATTTCGTTTGAATTCAGGTACTGTGTGAAGCCGGCAGGGTTTGCATATGAGTCACTTGCAAGACGACAACGAGCCGCTTCCGCTTCTTTGCAGCCGGAATAAATCCGTTCGCATTTTTTGCCTCTCCCATACCTGGGATATGTTTGCTGACGTCAAACGTGACTCACCATCACTCGTGACTCACTTCGTTCCGAGATAACCGCTTGCAAAGTAAAAATTTAAAAATAAAAATTTAGTTACGAAATTTATTATCGTAAAAATTACCCATGACATCGAAAAATTTGTAAAAATCAAAACATTTATATTTTTTTCCTCGTGTTTTGCAAAATTCAAGATGTCCGCGCCCAGGACTGGATGCGATATGGATAAGTATTACGAACATGTTGCTGAAGTTTTAAATAACGAATTCGGTGAGGATTTATCAAGCCTCGAAAAAACCAAAGATTTATTAGATAGATTAAATAAAAGGAAAGAAGAAATTGAAACGAAGGTATTTTTTGTTTTGTCCCTTTTTTAAAACGACATTTACATTAATTTCTCATTTTTTCATAGTTATCCATTGCCAGCGATGAAGTTCCATCAAAATTAAGTCGAGCGTTAAACGAAGTTGACGACATAATGGCTAGAATGGAGGATTTACAAAATTTACAGGCGACATTTAAAAATCAAGTTTCGACGCATCTGCACCGAGTTGAGCCGGTAGTGAAAGATCTGAAACAACCGATTGAAGAAGTGACGTTGATCGAACATTATATCCGATACTTACAGTGGATTCAGACCATTCATAACGCGAGGCACTAAATTAACGAGCATTTTATTAAATCTATTTAGTTTGATGTTTAAATTTTCTCCAGTTCAGAGATCCAGACGGCACTTTTAGTCAAAGCTGAACCCCGAGCCGTTTTGTGTTTTTCAAATTTGGCACGATTGTCATCGGTACTATCCAATTCGAAATGCCTTCATTTAGTAAACTTCATTGAAATTACCGTCAAGTTCTGGCACGAATTGCTCAAAGATAAATTTACAAAGTGATTTTTCACCGCATTTATTTTATTTTATATTTTATATTTTATTTCACTAATAATTGAATTTTCTTTGCTTTTCATTGTTTCAGGGACTTTGAAAACATTCTCAAACTCGTAAAATGGCCATTCCTGTCTGCAGTTTCGATCGAGACGATTCAAAACCCAGATCCCGAGCTAATTGTGCAACTAGAAACTGTTTTCACGTCCCTTCTTCGCATTCAGCTGCCCGATGAACTCGCAATTTCGTCCGCACCATCCGGAACAGTCATACTCCCTATGCAACTCCTTTTAAAACCTCTGAGAAAACGATTTTTGTATCATTTTCACGGTACTAAAGAAACCAACAATTTAGATAAAGTAAATTCAACGAATAAACGAAGAAAAAATTTAAATAATAAATATTACACAAATCTCTTCATTTACAGCCGGAATGGTACTACACGCAAGTTCTGACTTGGATCAAAGACCATTCCTCATTCCTTGAGATGACGATTCAGAATATTTTCAACAAGGCCGAAATAATAGGAATCGATGCAAAAGTAAAATTAACTTGACCAATTTCAACGCAATTTCAACTCTAAATATTATTTTAGGTGGAGTTTATGCACGGCCTCGTGCAATTAGTGATCGATAAGTTATCCGCGAGTATAGACACCATCATCTACGATGATCATTCGCTTTCTCACACCATCAACGAGACTTTATTATTCGAAAAAGAACTTCGTTTCTACGGGTATCCTTTATCCTACCCGAATTGTCTCACGATCCTCACGAGTGACCGATGTTTCACGCGATGGATCAATATGGAAAGAAAATGTAAAGAATAAATAAACAAATTAATCCGTTAAATTAAATCTTTTTTTATTGCAGCTGCTGTTGAGAAAATGGATACGATAATGAGTTCCGACATTGCGTGGAAATTCCGATTTCAAGATGGCGACGATTTGGATGATCTTAAAGTTCCCGAATGCGGAGAGAATTTTATGACGCTCATTCTTACCATTACTGGTACGATGCTTCACACATCAAAAAAATTGTATTTTTATTTTTTAATATTGATATTTGAATTATTTCAGACCGTTATAAATCGTTACCTCACCCTGGCCATCGCTTACAATTCCTGGACCTCCAGTTGGAGTTATTAGATGATTTTAGACTTCGTCTGCAGCAACTGCTTAAGGAAGAAGCTAAAGAACCCATCGATTCAAATTATTGCGCCATTCTCAACACTTGTTTCTACATCATTCAAGTGCTCACTGATTGGAGCGAACTACCAGTAATGATTTCGCATTCGTAAAAACTCGTTTCGTCGTTTGTCGATAGTCAAACAACTGAATTTCGCTTTTCAGTTCTTTTTGCAAACGCAATATTACAAACTTCAGTACGAAAACAATCAGAGTCAGCTTCAGTCGCAAATGTCGACTACCTTTCCGTCCGCAGAACTGCTTCGCATCAACCGGAATTATTCCGGCGAACTGTCTCCATCGCAAACGATCATTTCGAACGTGCAAAAGGAAGCTTTGGACAGTTTGCAGGAGGATTTCAGCGACGATAAATTGGATTTCATGACGGGCACCGTGTTTGAGAAAATAATCAACTTGTTAGAACACATGAAAGTATGTAATTCCCAAAATTCTTAACTGATTTATCATCTATAGATTAACAAATTATTAGATCGATATGATACGGAAACTCGCCGATTACGTAGCGACTGAAGTCAAGGCCAAAAGTTATCCCTACAGAAGCGACAAGTAAAATTAAACAAAATTATAATTTCTAAAAATTCATACAAATGTTATATTTTGATTTCTTCGAGGTGGTTTTCAATGCCGTCGCAAAAAGAATTCATCGTGCCCACTTTATCCTCGTCCGCATGCAACATGTTATCGGTGCTCACAGTGCAGCTTCACACCCTCAAAAACTCGTTATCCGAGCCACTTTTTAATACACTTTGGGAATTAGTAGCTGTAGAACTCAATTCATATTTCTACGAAGAGGTTTTATGCTATTTGAATTGAAAAATTCAATAATAATCTTTTTTAAATTTATTTCACATTTCACAGTTAATAATGAGAAACAAATTCAATGATGGTGGCTGTGCGCAAGTACATTTCGACATCAGCAGAAATCTCTTCCCAATATTCGGCGAATATTCGCGAAAACCAGAGAACTATTTCAAAGAGTAAATTTTGCGCACTAAATAAATTATTTTTTCTTATTAATTTCTTCTTTTTTTCTTTTTTAGTTTAAAAGAGGCCCTGATTTTGCTAATATTACCAAAAGGTTCCGCAATTCTGCTACAAGACGCACTAAAAACCGGATCCGAATTGACGGATCCGAAAAAAGCGCTGGCTGAAATCGGCATTCATAAACTAAAACCAACCGACGTAATACAAATATTAAACTTGCGAACCGATCTTTTCATATTGTGACGAAAATAAAGCTGTAAAATACTATAGGCATTTTAATGGCTCTCTCTCATTTCTACGTAAACCTTTCTTTTGTTACACAAAATACAAATTGCACGCTTCAGTTGTAAACAAAAAAAGGAATAATAATTTCCTGCTCGGCACAGCTGGCTCGAAAACTACATACCTTTGCTCATTTCATTCCAAATGGCGGGCAATTTGTTTGGCTTATCCAAACGAGTACGATCGAAGGAGTTGACTCAAAACATTCGCAAATACATAGATAAAGGTCAGGTTTAACATTTCGTCATTTTAAATTGAAAATTTAAAAATAAACCATCATTTTTAGACACTTTACTGTCCTTTACGCCCGAATGTCGACACCAAATTGCTGTGTTGGAGGAAGAACTTTTCACGTTGCACTGCCAACATCAAGAGATTTTAAGAAAAGAAAGCGAAATCGTATTCATGTATAAATTCGCATTGAAATAAATGAAAAATAATCACCTAAAAAATAAAAAAAATCATTTTTTTTTCTTTTCTTAAAGCCTTCATGACCTCATTTTACAGGAAAAATATTTGCAATTAAACACGGAAAAGCGTCATTTGGTGTCGATTCAGGGTAAGGTCAATTTCCAACGGATGAATTAGGAAAATAAAAAAATAAAAAATAAAAAAAAATTTTAATTAAATAAAGAAAACGATAAATCAGAAGCTGATCGCGACAGAGAGAAATCTATAACTGAAGGTCTGAGCGCTATAACCGAAAGACGGGACACCATGATAATGGATCTCGAAGTGGAAAGACTACGGTACAGAAATAAATTAAATATTTTCAAATATTTTCAAATAATTTATCTACAGGGAGAAGGAAGAAGATGAAGAACGAAAAGAATATCTTGAGCAAATGAAAAATGGTTATATTTCTAAATTACATAAAATATAATAGAAAATAAGAATAATTTTTTCTTTGTTTAGAATGGAACGAAATGAGGATGGAAAATTACTATTACGTTCCGAATTATGATAACGTTGCGCAAACAAAAGCACTTGAAAAAAGAAAAACTAGTCACTGTATAATTATTTGATTGTGCAACAGCCGGTAACACTTGTACGTAAATAAATAAACAAAACATTTTTAATAGCTCACTTCCGGAAACAATTTAGAATCAATCGTTATGTACAAAACGAAACGAACAAATCACTGCTGGTTGAACACCACATCGCCCGATGAAGCCATGTTATTCACCACCGACGGATCAAACGGCTGACCTTTGAACGGCGATCCTTCCTTATTCCACGCCTCTTTCAAAATTTGTTCAATTTTCTGAACAGTTTTTGACAAAACGTTAATGTTTTTTTATCAAATTAAGCGAGATGTCGCATATTTTTGCTCAAAAAAGTGCAAAATGATGCGAAATGTCGCCGAAAAAGCTCAAAATTACTCACCATTTGCTCGGACGTCACTTTGCCGAGTTGTTTTTGTTGCTGATTATACATGAGTTCGTGGATCTTAGCCTGCTCGTCGTCGGCCAAGTCATTCATCGGTCTACTAGCGTCGATATTCCGAATGTTAATTTTCGGCTCGTCAATGAGCAGCGAGTCCCACCATCGTTCCTGAACTTTCTCTAAATTAACCTAAACCAAAAACATTTTTTAATCCACCGTAATAAATTTCATCTTAAATTTTTAAATTACGTGCACAGCTTGTCCCGGTCGCAGAGTCCAACACGAATTTTCCACATTCACTTTCCAACTCAAATCACCCTCCATCAAAATTTTATTTTCGTTATTTTCAATTATACCAACGGATAAGTGGGTGTGACTAAAATCGACTTTCACTTGTTTTCCTCGAATAATGTCATCCGGCACCTAAAAAAATTTAAATAATCAATAAATAAATTAATTCTAACTAGTATTTAATTACTTGAACGTGAACATCAACTTCTTGAATGTTTTGCGACCATGTATATGTGTCGCGAATAGCGCCGTTGTAAGATTCTGAATTGTCTTGATATAATTTCTGTTCTTCTTTCAATTTTTTCGCATCATCGTCCAATTCTTCCTCTTCTTCAGCTATAGGTGGTTCGGAAGTGACCGGTTTGTGCGAAGGCGGTTGAATATCGAGATTTGGTGATGTCTCGTCGGTCGATTCGATTTCTTCAATCTCGGCTGGCTTCGATACATCGCTCAAAAAGCCTCGGGTTGACTTCTCTTTTTCTGCCGCTAGTTTTTCGTATTTTCTAAATGCCTAAACAATTATAGTATGTTTTAATTTTTCAAATTTAGCTCCGAATGTTTACATTTATTGCTATTTTTTGTGCAGCTTCCGGTAGAAATCCGCATTTGTCATTCAAGTTCTTCCGAATGCGAAAGAAATCAGTGCTGAAAAGTGTCAATTTAGAGAATTTAAAATGTTTATGTTTATCAAATTAAAGCTACGCACCAATTGTAAAGGAATCCGAATACCACGTCTAAAAATGGCTCAATCTTTCCTTCATTTTGTAAAATTCCCAAGAGCACGTTATCATACATCCGACGATTCGAATCTGCTTCCATGTTTATTTTATTTTGGCATGTTACGCCCTCTTTTGACAAGCAACAGCCGAATTAAAGCGCTTTACAAAATAAATTTTTTGTTCCAAAAAAATACAATAGTTCACTATTTTGTCACTGACAAGCGCCACTCGTCAAGGTAACTAGTTCTATAAACTGCGGTATTATCGCCACACGATTCACGATGACCATTATTATGCGATGAGTGATGACGTAAAACCCATCTTCCTCGTAATCATTTATTTCGTAATGGGCTTAGTTTACGAACTAACCTTATTTTATAACTGCATTGTTGTCTGCCTCGTTTCTCTTTCTCCCGGTGGTTACCATTCCAGTATGTGGTTGTCAATTGATCGCATCTTGGCCGAGCACATGGCGTCAACGTTGATTTTATGTTTTGTGTTTGTTAAAGAACGCAACCAAAAATCGTGTTTATTCAAAAGGAATGGACAACACTTTTTCTTAATCTCCTAACTTGTACGAGAAATTCGGACGGTGGTGCGGTGATCTTCATCGTGGATGCCACATCTTGATTGAGTTCTCAGGGTCGGCACCAGGGACGGACAACACGGTGTTGGCGTAGAATTTTTTTACTCAAGTCGACGTCGATTAAGTGGTCGATTAACCTCTTGTCCATAATTGGTGCTGAAAATATACAAAATTTACATTATTTTCTTATTCTTATTCCTGCATTATTCGATCAATAAATCGATATTCAGTGTTTAGCCATTTTCAATGCATTTTTCACTAATAAACTGATTATTTTTTCAGCACTTCTTCATTAACAAATCAATTTTTCCGCCATTAGTATTCCGATTTTTTCCGAATAAATTTACTTTTAAATTTTAAAAATTAATCTAATCTGATGGCGCTATCTATTGTCAGTGAGCAATAGCTCGCAATAGCTCATTTTTCATCTACCTTGGCAAATTGTTTCCATGTCGTCCCGCAGTTGGTGACGATTCCGTTACTTAAACGTGAAAATACATAAAAAATAAAAATAAAAAAAAAAATTAAAATGTTAAGAATTACATGAAAATGCAACCAAAAAATATGTTTATTACAGGAAATCAGCGAAAAATTCGAACGATTTAGACGCGGGGTGATCGTGCTGGTGGACGGCGCATCTTTCCGCAACCGGCCGACGAGGCCTGGACCAACGACGGGCGACGGATTCTGCGACGGATGCTCCATCGGGTGCGAGAACCCACATTTGCGCTGGGCCATAGATTTGTCGACATTTTTGCCTCATCTCAACCTCAGTTATCAAACGGTTTTCCTCGGCTAGGTTCACACTTCACACTCGAGTTCACACCTCGTGTCAACCGCCGTGTCCCCACCTCGTGTCCACACATTCGCATTCATACAACAATCACAAACACATAATTTGACATTCACATTACATAGTGGTCACCATCCACACGGAGCTACGCCTTTAGGAGGTTTACATCACGCAGCTGGTTTTACCCAGCCCTGGATGGCCAACATTCGGCGATCGCTCCCACTACTCGGTGCCTCCACCACGTAAAACATTCACATTCACGCCGCTAGTGGGCACCATCCACACGGAGCTACACCTTTAGGAGGTATACATCGCGCAACTGGTTTTACCCAGCCCTGGATGGCCAACATTGAGTGATCGCTCCCACTACTCGGTGCCCCACTGGCGCATCATTCATTCGCATTCACTCTCTCATTTACCCATGCACTCGGTAGAGACACGCAGGCACTAGGCATGACTAATCTCGCAGTCCGCAGGTCGTAGAATAACCGTTCACCACCCGGTGCTTCACCTTAATCATCCGATACGGTGAATCCACGCAACCACTCGGTGCTCTCCGATCGCTGCGCTGTTTCGAGGCCGGCTTCTAGTCGGTGAAACTACCATCAATTCACTCGCATAACCCACTCATCACTCGGTGTTCGCACTTTGTGATGACACGAAGGAGGTAACTATAAGGTTGAAGTGTGAATCTAGTCGGTTTTTTCTTTGTTTTTTTTTTTTTTTTTTTTTTATGACAGATTGGCGAATGTCCTAAAAATAAAATGAGAAAATAATGTAAATTTTGTTTATTTTCAGCACCGATTATTTTTTGCCAAATTGTTTTGAATTGTTTTTGTTTTTTTTTATATATATATTTGCAGTACTAAATCAATTTTTATCTTTATTTTGTGAATTTTGATTATGATTATGTATTCCTCATCATTTTCAATGCTTTTTTCAGGAATAAATCCATTTTTTAAAATTAATATTCCGATTTATTCTCGCATTTTTCAAATAAGGAATTGATTTTTAAAATTTAATTATTTGATTATTATTATTATTATGTATTAAAATCGAGCAAAATATTAATTAATTAATTTTTTTAGCCAAACGTTTAATTCAATTACCTAAAGGTTTGAAGAAAACCCGATATGAAATTATTTTCTCCGGTTTTCGTGTTTCTGTCGCGAAATTTGACAATTTCCTATAAAATAACATAAAAAAATACATTAAACAATCTAAGTTAATGATATTTTTACTTCTTTTCTACGAATAAACTGAAATTATTTTTTTTTTTTTTTTTTAAATTAAATTAAATTACCTAAGGGTTTGAAGAAAACCCGATGTGAAACTATTTTCTATGGTTTTCGACAAAAACCTATAAATAAAATAATGAAATAGATTAAATATATTTATTTCTCAACGGTTTAAAATTACATGATATTTCTACCCATTTTTTTTACTAATAAGCTAAAAATTTTCTTTTTGGTAAAAATACGGCAGCGGCAGGTTATTTGTCACGTCACGGGCGGGAGTAAATAGTACTCACTCGATCTGTACGCGGAGTAGTTTTCACTCCCACCCGACTTCCGCTGTATGCCGTTCGTTTTTTCATGATTTTTACAATGAAAAAATTGGAAAAAAAGATAGATTTAAAACAAATTACTAGTTTTGATAATAATTTAACATGGTTTATACTTTGGATCAACGTTTTGTATTAAAAATGCATTTTTTTCTCGAAATATATCAAAAATCACCAAAAAATTGTAATTAAAATCCTTCAAAATGCGATTACTGTCTGCAGAAAATAAAATATTCATGTTTGAGAAAGATTTTTTACGTTAAAAAAGAAAATAATCGCGAAGATGCGGCGCGAGGTCCTGCGTCGTCGAGTGCTCCGCGGTAACTGTCGTCTGCTTGGTTGCGCTCGAGCTTAAGCGCCACTTTTGCCTGGCGGTAGAAATCTGAACTAATAAAATAAGTAATTTCGAAAAATAAAAATTCGAAAAATTAATAAAACCATCGCAAATCACTAATAATTGTGTAAAATATTATAATTTAAAGCACATATTTGTAATAATTTAGAGAACAAAGAAAATTAAAATTTTATAATAAAACCATTGGAGAAATAAATCATCCAAACATAAAATCCGCGATAAAATTACTAAAACCAAATAAAATGAACTTAAAACATTCAAAATGAACAAAAATCCTATCAGAATTGACAAAATATAATCATTAAGATCAAATAAAATGAATAAAATCAATCAAATTAATATGGCCGAAAGTACCTATCGTACTTCTAATATGGCGCTTTTGTCCTCTCATCGATGTGTCGAGGTATTTTATCGTTTATCGGGAATAAATCTTTGAGTTATTAGTGCCTTATTAGTCCCTTTATAGGGATCACATCAAATCGTTGGAGGACTTCCTCAGCTGAATTTCAAACTTGAGATCGATAGCAAAAACGGAATTTAAACCGAAAATATTCAAAATTCCGTTTGAAATTAATTTCAGCAGAGCATGATGTAAAACTGTGGAATTTGTCCAACCATCTGTCAGAACTTACTTGATAAATAAATTTTAAATGAATATCTAAAACTTGCGTTTTATTTAATCATAATTCTACAATAAATAAATAATTTAAAAATGCCGTCTAAATTTATTCCAAAATAAAGAAAATGGGAGCCATGAATTTCTACGTTGTAAATGTGGATGAAAAATGTCAAATTGATACGTTTCTAGTTGCCTTAAATACGAATGACAAGCAATCTGAAATCAAAAATCACTTTTTAAATCACCATTTCATTGATTTAACTCAAATATCGTACCGCAGGTAGGAAAATTACGCGCGATTCTTTAGGTAATTCCTTCTTAAACGACCGAGCCTACACAATATACATCAATAAATAAATTAATTAATTAAATCCATTTAAAACACCATTACCAGTTTTAAATGCTGATTCGCAACGCAGGCAATGTCGTATACTAAATCCTTCACTTTCTGATCACTTTTCCGTCGTAAAATATCTTCCTGAGACACTCCGTGCTAATAAAAACAACAAAATTGAGGAAAAGCAACAAAATTACAATAATTACTCACTTTTATCATCAAATCCATAGGTAAATAAACACGATTTCTAGACACATTAAATGGAGTTCCACGAATTGTAACCATAATTCCTTGAGATTTACCCAAATGACTCGCAACATGATCAGCGTGAATATTTTTAATCCCTAAAAACAACATCAAACACTTAATTTCGATTTAAAAACATAAAAAAACATTAAAAAACATTTAAAAAAATAAAACCTGCGCTTTCTAAAATGAGATAATGCACAGATGCGACCGAATTCTCGCCGTAATCTTCCATCAGTTGCACATTTTCGAACCCACGATCATTGAGATAAGTTTCCTAATAAAAATCAATTAGAAAAACAACAAACAAAATGTTTTTCTCTTCGCATACTCGACAGTCAATCATTCTGTTGAACCAACGTTTGGTTAATTTATCCTTCCGTAGAACTCTGTGCAACTCCAAAGCTACCGGTTGTTGCGGAGGATTATCCTACAAATAAATAATTTTTTAAATTTAATTTAATACTGATAAATTTAATACTTTATAAATATTTTCGAGTGCATCTCTCCAGAATTGCATTCGCATTCGACCAATATCTCTGTTTGTAACAACATCTCGAACCTGTAATTACTAAATCAATAGTTGATTAATGTTTAATTACATTTAATCATTTTACCTGAGCTATTTCGATGTTAAATGCTCTAATAGCGAAAGCTGTTGATCTTATATTTGATGGAAGCAGTAACGAACATAAAAAATTCTCGAAATCGTACCTTCTACAAACGCAAAATAAAAATCATTAATGAAGGATGAATTTATTAATAATAAATCAAATTTTCAAATTTATTGCACCTGACTAAATCCATGCAATATTCCGTAGCATTTTTTGGCTGGAAACTTGTGGACACGTGTTTTATGCTGCAGATTAGGCTATAACGCTGATTAATGATAAAAGATGAATTTAAACGTCTGCAGTAGTTAGCCATCTTGAAAGTTGAAGTTAATGTTGAAAGATAAGGAAAATAGATGGCACTAAATTTCAGTTTTATTACAATGCTCCACGAGGTGCTGACACCGAGCGAGAGTTTATGTAAACCGATTAGTTATTTAATGTATAAAATTAGCTATTTTATAGAATTGCACAAATGATTTTATGATCTATTCGAACTCAGACGGAGAGTTCTGGAGATCCAGTACAGAAGACAGCATAATTTGGCTGAATATCCAGCACTGTATATCTCTATTCGAATGCTTAGAAAAAACTAGAACATTTTTTTAAGAAAAAAAACAATGTGAAAATCTCCTGTTTCTAGAAATATATTTTTTTCTTCTTTTTTCATGTTTCATATTTGCACGAACCAATAAACTGACAAAAGAAAAAAAAAATTAATTTATTTTTAATTAGATTTCATGAGTAAAAGTCATGCAATAATCCAATGTTTTCATAATTAACTTAGTTCTCAAACGTCAGTTCAGTATACCATCAAATTGTCATTGGCCATTTGCCAAACCGCACAAAAAAAACTATAAAACACAAATTAAAAAATAAAAAATTCAATTTATTTCTTATTATTAAATGTAGTATTTATTTAATCAGTAAACAAATAAAATTACAAAAACTAAAAAAAAAAATAAAACATGACCCAGATTTCATGCAATCAAGTTTTATTGTTTCCTTTTGGCCTTGTGTAATTAAACCATACCTGACTTTGTGACTTTTTGTTTCTAAATAAACACAAAAAACAAACTGCAATTATTCTACAAACAATTTTATTTCCATATAAAAAATAAAAAATAAAAATCTTAAAAAAAATTATTGTATACAAATAAATAAATATTAAAAAAAAAAACTACAATTGTTAAAATTTGAATAAAATGAAATATAAAAAAATGTAAAAATGTAAGTGACCTCATGACAAAGGACAATAAAAGTGAGTAATAAAGCTATATCAGCATATTGAAAAATAATAATTACATTCACTTTAATATCAACACGTCCAAGACGTCAATAAAAATGATATAATGATAAAAACGGCCCTGAGCCCTGGGAAAATGGATGGATTAGGAGTTAGGACATAGGACATGGGAGGAACCATGGGATTAGAATGGCGGAGGAAGGCCATGCGAAGAACTCGGTTTGTGGCTGTTTTTCACATAAGCGCGATAACCATATTTATCAGCTATGTAATAAACGGTTCGTATATTCCCATCGGGTTCGACTAAACTATACGATCCTTTTACGGCTCCGTAATCGTCTTTTTCTTCATCTCGACTCTGGTAATTGCCCGTATAAGGATCTTCGACCTTATATCCGAATCTATAAGAACCATAACCCTAAAAAAAGAAAAATTAAATGATAAAAACGATCATTTTATCACTTAAATTCAATTGAAAAAGTTGAAAACGGTTAAATCATGCATTTTAATGAGTCACGTGACGCGAAAAAGCTCAAAAATCATTTTTTTAAATGCAAAAATAAAAAATTAAATCCTAATCCTTACTCCATAATCCTGCTCGTGATACGTGCTACTCGTACCGTAAACTGATGGATTGTACGGTACATTTGAGCGATGTCCGTAAGGAGGCGGGATCAACGGCGCTACGACTCCCATCGGGTAAGACTCGGCCGTGATCGCATCATCATCTTCGGCAGAATCGTAATAATCCTTTTCGTGCGAGGAGAACTGCGAGATGGCGGAACACAAACACGACGTAAAAACCACTAAGAAGATCTATATCCCAACACAAAAAAAGTGAAATAAATAAATTAAAAAAAAAAAACAACGTTCAAAATTCACCTTAGTCGATGTAGCGATGGTCATGGTCGATCTACTATAATTCGAGTGGACACGCGAACAACATGCGTCCTCCTTTTTATACCCGTGCCCACCCAAAAGGAGAGAAAAAAATTGCTTCCGGCGGTCACTTAGGAATCTCATTCAGAGATAACGGGACCTCGAACTTGTAATTGCCTTGAGTCAAGTCAACTTTTGAATCTCCAACGCTCCCCGCGGACATTACAACATTTATTAAAAAATTAAAAATAAAATAAAAAATCGTTTCACAATTCTGTTGTGTGTGCACAACGACCTAATGTCCTAATCCTTCAATTCCCAAAAATAAATTTCATTTTTTATTTTTATTTATTATTTTTTTTGGTTAAGATGGAGTTTTGACGCCCAATTGACATGAGGGCACCCCCGCATTTTAAAATGCATTGTTTTTCTGGGTGGGGTCACGTGCAATTGATTTTTATAAATAAAACTACGATTGTCTCCCATTTTTTAATCTCAACACCAATTTCTCTTTTTTCTTTCCAATGTCTGTTACAGATACAATCTGAACTATAAAACAAAGTGTGTGTCGTATTTCGTTCGTCTCACTTTCTATGAAAGGAAGGAAGTAATCAAATAAAATGAGGGCGAACTAAATTGTTACCTGCATGTATAAAAATACATAAAATTAGAGAACTTTAACCCCTATTGATAATAAATAAAAAAAAAAAAATTTAAAAAAAAAAAAAAAAAGAAAAAAAGTGCTTTTCACAGATTGTTCCTAGAGGGAGTTACATTTACATAACAAGGTCACTGAGGATTAAGTAAATCCTACAATTTGATGAAACCCAAGGATATAAGCTTTTATTTTAGCACAATAATAACTTGAATAAAAATCTCCTTGAAATTCGCGGATTACGATGCAACAGCTCACCAGGTGGTTCCCACTTATTGACTTCACAAAACCTTGTTTAGACTCTCGTCAGTTCTTCCCTAGTCCTTGAAAAGATGTTTTGCAATAATCCGAGACATTTTTCATTATTCGTGAATAAAACCACGCCCTTTTCTGACTAAAAAAGAGTCAGCGAGCGTCTTGAATCACGAATTTGAAGGCCCCCGACAGGGAAGTGGCCAGTCGAGGAATTATATGGAGATATAGAGGGAAAAAACCTTCGATTATGGAAATGATGCGATTGTTTATTCGTTCAAGGATACGGTGGAGCGCGGACCGATGTTGATTGACATTGCGATAAAGTGATAAAAAGAAGAAAATGGTATAATGATTTTTATCAAAGATCATCATAATGGAGTTTAACAGGTAAATTATATTTATATCGGATCCGCCTGTAATTACGGGTTTAATTGAGGCAACATGATGCGTCATTTGATGATGATGATGATGAATTGATTCACGGATCTGTGTTTTGATGTCATGTAATTTTTTTTTTTAAAATAAAATTTTTATAATTAAGTTATCCTTATGTAATATACGAGTAATTTTTATTACGAGAAGGCCAGTTGTTTCTGGGGGTGACCCAGAGGCGCGTGACTGCGCAGCTGTCCCGGGCTGACACGACCCACCCACGCCCGGCCGACAGACCGACCGATGATCTAGTGAGTCGAGGTGGAGTACGTGTCCTCATTTTCACTTTGTAGACAGTTTTTTCTCTTTCTAAACGACTATTTTTAAATAAAAATCGAAAATCAAGTAATTTTAATATTTTTATTTCACATATAAAAATGAAAAATTATAAAAATTATAAAAATATTATTATTTTTTTTTTTTTTTTTTTTCAAACAAGAATTTTCATTTATTGTCACCTAGAAAATTGATCAAGTGTTTCAATTGTGGCCAGGGTCATATTATCGACAAAATCCATTATTTTCTTTAATTTTCCCTCTACATACACACACCCTAAAGAACCTTTCATTTCTGTTGGGCGACCCCGTCGTCTCTTCCCCGGCTGGTACCGTTCATTTTTAATTTCAATCCGTCCGTATAAAAGGAACCCAACATCGAACAGTAAACCAAAAAACTCAATACAAAAAGCATGGCTTTCTCACAGGTAAATGGATTTTACCAAACATTGGATATCCCTCAATTGAAAAATTTCTTACATTTTTTAGGTTCTCGTATCATTCGTGATTCTCGCCACAATTGCATCCGCGATGCCGGGCGGCCATGGCGGTGCACATAGAGACATCCACCATAGCCAACATGTGCGTTAATTTTGAAATTTAAAGAAATTCGGATTAATTTTGTATTTTTTGACCAACAGGATGACGGTACTTTCAAATTTGGATACAATGTCGCTGATCATGTCACTGGTGACCATCATGGACGTTCTGAAACCGGCCACGGAGGTCACCAAGTGAGCGGACACTATTATTTGGGAGATCCATACGGATTCGTTCGATCTGTAGAATACCACGCTGGCGATCATGGTGGAACTCATCAAATCATTCGTGGAAGTCCGTACGGCTTATACGTGCATTCACCCTTCTATTCGATCATTCCAAAAGGACATTAATTAACTATTATTTCATAATTGTACGTTTTATTTTACATTTTTATTTTACATTTTTACTTCAATTTTTTTAATTTTTTAATTTTTTTTTATTTATTAAATAGTTGAAGTGCAATTTCCTATTGATGCTGTTGTTGTGCCTTCGTCGTCGAGACATCTAAACATTATAATTTGTTTTATATATATATATATATTATGGGCTGTGAAATTATTTTTTATATAAATTAAAAAATAAATAAAATACAATTAATTTGAAATAAATGAATAATTTATTTTAGTCAAATTTGTTTTATTTTTTATTTTTTTTTCTGGTTCATTTCGCATACAATGGACTAAATATTTCATCGACGTGATCTAATTTTGTGAGCTATACATAATACAATAGCAAAGAAATCTATTGAAAGTGCCTTTAGCCTTGAACGCATTCAAGCGAACAAAGTGCAATGCGGGAAAGCCCAACTACAAAACTCCCCCGACAGGCCGACACTTAAATCTATAATTTATAATTCTTTTGACCAATTTTAGAAACAAAAAATAATTTATTATTCCTTAGTTGTAGTATATTATCGCAAACAAAATCATATTTGATTTAAAAAAAAAAACAAATCACGTTTTATCACGTTTTATCACGTTTCATCTCGTTCGATTCTTCCTGCTTGCAAAATATCCTCAATAAAAATGAATTTTATTGCCAATTGTAACAAACTATTCGTAATATTCAACCTCACTTAACCTTTATTAACAAGTAAGTGAAATAAATCAATTGTTTTATATAAGACAAATTTTCTTCGTCGAAATTAATTTTTCTAATATGCACCAATTAATGTGCACAATGTTTCCGCAATTTGGGAAGGTGATTGTACTAGGCCATGTTTGAGTTAAAGGAGACGCCTAATGTTTTCCGATCTGTGGATTATTACAATAGAAATGCCCAAATTCTTAGCGCGGTGATGCATTTTCCATTTCCACAGCGTGAAACGGATTAAACTCAAAACGAGTATATAAACCCCAAACTTGGTCTCAAAAATCATTCCAAAACTTGAAATCCAACCAAACATGGCTCTTCTACAAGTACAAACATCTCAACAACAGTTAAAACAACTTTATTTCTCATTTTTTATTCCATTACAGGTCGCTTGCATTTGCTTTTTGGTCGTCGTAGTATCGGCTTTCCCAGATGGATATGGCCATCATGGAGCTCCGTACGAAAAAGACGGTTACTACAGCGATGATGTAAGAAAAACTGAAAAAAATTCAATTTTTCGATATTTAATACATGTTTTTTCAATTTAGGGATATGGTAAATATAAATTTGGATACAACACTGCTGACCATCACACCGGGGACGTACAAGGCCGCCACGAAGAAGGCAAAGCCGGCCACGAAGTCCACGGCTCCTACTACCAAAAAGACCCATACGGTTACATTCGCAAAACCGACTACAAGTCAGTCAAACATGGCGGTACTTACCAAGCTGTCAAGGGGAGTTATAACGGTCTCTACGTGCATTCTCCATACTTTTCCATTGTGCCCGAAGACAAGGGTCATTACTAAGCTGGTACACATGTAATTAAAGTGAATGACAAATATGACACACAGGTGTAAATAAGAAATAAAAATATTTATATTGTTTTTTCATTTTGCAATTCAATGGATTCTTTATTTTTTTTTTTGTTTGAGAGAAAGTTATTTATTCTTTTTAAAGAATGACATTCTTGGAGGTGTGAGTTTTCAAATTGACTTTCAAGGTTGACGGAACAGAAATTCCACTGTGAATGTGAATTAGCCTACTTTTTTAAAAGAATAATAAAATGATGTTTATGGTTGGAGTGATTTAAAAATCAAACGACTCATTTTATAATATATAGAAAAAGAATAAATTCTTAAATTTTATTTATTTATTTATTTAGACATTTTCTTTTTTTACAAAAAAAAAAAAAAAAGCAATTGCATTTATCAAATTCAATTTATAAATCGAGGCCAGCAATTCAAATCAGTAACTGCCACTTTTTCTACAATGTGAACACTGGAGGCACCAATTTAAGAACATTGCATAAAATTCAGCCCTTTATATATATAATATACACAACACACAGCTGGAGCGTATGAACATATTTACAAAATTTTTCTTTAAAAACCACAATTTCAATATTTAAAAAAAAAAAGGAAGGAAAATGGACGTTAAAAACAGCATTTCTGACTCCAAAAAAGTAAATAATAAAAATAAAAATAAAAACGTTGTGATATGCTGGGTTCGAATAATTAAGTGAAATTTAAATAAATCCCGTTTTTGTGATTTAAAAAAAGGAATAATGATCGTATTTTTTTTTTTTTTTAAAAAAATGGACGTATAGTAATGGTTAGCAAAAATTAATCGATAATTGTTAATAACTGACAAATTCTTTTCATTTTCTTAAAAGAAAGAAAAAAAAAAATCAAAAAAAAATCAACGTTATAACAATTTATAGTTTAATCTGATATATATCATTTTGTGATGACCTTTGATTGTCATTTTATTTCAAATTAAAGATTTTTTTTAAATTATCAAACCGAGCTCAACTTGAGCAACCCTATTTGACTTCCTTCATCTAAAGAGTCAATGTCCACAATCGACGGGTTGTCGGCCGAAGCTTCCAATAACTGCATGTGCGATGAATTAATTGGAAGGTTGCACGAATCTGGAGAAACTTTTTCCGTCAATTCATTCCACGTTGTCGGAGAACCTGCACTTGTTAATTCAATTTCATTCGAACCTCCAACGCCTAAAAAATTAAAAAAAAAAATCATTAAAAATGACGAAAAAACATAAAAAACCAAAAATCAAAACATATTTCAAACTGCAACGACTATTTATCATAGAAAAACTTCAATTTCTAAATATTCCCTACAAAAAATTCAATTGTTCCAATTTTTCCACATCAAATTCGGTCAAATTGTATCAATAGTTGTTGCACAAAGGCGAGACAGAAGCAAATCATCAAATATTTATCAAATTTTCTGTCTCACCTCATTTAAACCGTTTGAATCTAACCAAATCCTTTCCTTACTTTTTTAAACAAAAAAAATCTCAATTGGATGTTTGCACAGAGAAAAAAAACAATAAAATCAATCGTTAAAAATTACGCAAAATTTTACATATCCAAAGCCTGTAAACCAAAAAATTAAATACCAATTCCTGATCTTCACCATTTCAAACATTAACAAAAACGTAATAAATAATATTATCACGACAAAGATAAACGGACAATGTAGTAAACGCAGATAGTTTTTTTTTATCAGTCAAGTATTTTGCCCTCCTTTAATGCACCGCATAGGTAAAGAATCTCAGAGGCAAAACGCTTTGTCCTTTTCCTGGAAAAAGGTTAAAACCATCGATTGATAATTTAAAATAACGAAAAACAAAAAAAAAAATCAAATTCGGCCTAAAATACAAATAAAAAAACTCAAATCTACAATTTCTCAGGCTCTACTCAAGCAAAAACGATCTATCAAACTTCCCCATGCAGTGAAGTTTATACTATTGTGCAAATTTTGTTAAGCACATACTCCGAGGATGATAAATTCCTCCAGGTGTGATCTGATCGGGAGTGACCGACGGTGAAGTGCCTTCCCTCGTGTCGGAGCCGTGAACATGCGGTAAATTACCATTCTAAAATTTTTTTACAAAAAAAAAAAATAATAATTTTTTTATTAATTTATAATAAAATTTAATGCAAATCGATGAATACTTGTGGTTGTGCCGTTTTGACGGTGCCGTACGTCTTGTTTTCATTATCTACTTTGGGTATATTTGCGAGAAAATCTGGCGTTGCAATTCCACGTCTATCGAGTAAACTAAATAAAATAAAATTTTATTAATTTTTTAATTTTTGGTGTGTTTTTTTTTTTCTCCTATTATTTTCACCTAGGAAATGTTGGTCCGCAGAGAACCGAGCAGCAATTGATCGAAATTGACCCTTGACTGTATGGATTATAGTTCTCTTGGCCTCGTTTAGATGAGAAGGAGCCTTTGATCTGTTGAATAATTGATGTTAAAATCGATTTCTTTGTTATTTCTCGCTTATTTACATCTTCATTGGTGGTTTGATTCGATGTGATCAAATATGTATGGAAGCCGGCTAAACCCAGTATGGACCAAACGCTAAAAAAACAAATAACTCCTTCAACGAGAGTACCATCATTAAGGTGAAACAAATTCAAATTGTTATCGGTTCTTTTTTATATTTTAAAGTAATTAAAGGATATCTAAGTGGAGATCGCTTAATGGCGTCTAAAAAAGTGCCGTCTTTAGCCTCTTCAATAAAAAAAAAAAAAAAAAAAATGAATAAATTAACAGAAACAATTAAAATTAAGAAACTAATTACCCAGAATCAAATGAGTGATTACGCAAGAAAAGATGAAAACGCAAAGAAATGCTAATGATACGATAAACATGTAAAAATATCGATAATTTCGCTTCCCGACGCAATTTCCCACCCAGGGACAGTGATGATCGAAGCGTTCTACGAATAAAAATATCAAATTAACGACTAAATTCAACGAATCAATCAATTCGACGCGCATACCTACACAATTGTCACAAATACTACAATGAGAGGCACGTGGTGGACGAAAAATTTTACAAGTGAAGCAATATTTAAGTTTTACAGTCTGTCCCCTAACGACAATTTCTTTGGCTCTCGGCGGCGGCCGATAAGTCGGTGAACTCGATCCGTTGGGAACTTCTAAAAAAAAAATTCCATTTAATCTTATTATTAATTAATTACTTTTTATTGATTTCAATTTTTCAACCTATTTGTTTCTCCAGATCAGCCGCTTCGTCTGGAGTGGCGCGTGGAATTACTCCTGGATCACTGAAGCTCGTCCTTAAGAGTGTAGACATTACAAAAATAAACAAAACTCCGCCGATAGCAGGAATTGCATAACTTATATTTTTCGCTAAATATGGGCAACTAAAAAAAAAAAAATAAAATAAAATAAAAATTAATTTATCACAGAAAACAAATTAAAAATCAAAAATTCCGATAACACCGATGACGTAACCGGAATAAATTCTACGAAATTCCTCACAACTCATCGCCTTTTCACTTTTTTTTTTCTTCCAATTTTTTCCATTTTTAATTTTTTTCTTTCACTTACTCGAAGCCAAAAAAAAGGCCACTTGTGAACACTATGAGTCCAACGGTAAAATAAAAAATGCCAGTTTGCCTGGCCATCATAATTCGTCCATTGCAGTAAAATTTGTTACGGCCTGGAAAAACCTCCCACTTTCTCGTCACGTGTGGCATCTTGCTCAGTTCTTCTTCTGATCTCGGGGGCGAATCCGTCAACACTTTGCTATAGGCAGGCGCTTTGACCATGCCTTTTGCTCGGCCGAACAAAATCGTTTTTGCACCGTCCTCTGTTTAAACTTTAGTCAGCACATCTTTCTCTTTTCGTTAAACAAAAATAAACGCATTTCGTTCGGATTTCCGTCTAGATTCGGGTTCACTGATGGTTTATATGTTAGTCGTGGGCTTCTTCAAACGTCTACATTTCAAAGACATGCTACAATTTTATCTTCGCTATGAATCTGCGGCGGTATTGATGCTATGTTGTCGCTGCTGCGACTAGCTAGCGAAAGGAAGAAACCGAATGGAAAAATTTCAACAAGAATAAACGTTACATAAAAATGTTTTATTACAGAAAAAAATAGTAATATAAAAATTCAAAAATAATAAGTGTAATAAATTTAACACAATCCTTTGACTAACTAAATACTTTGATATTTTGCTACATGGGTGCGGTGAGCTCTGATTTAATCGCCATCTCGTGGTAAAAAAACAAAACTTTACGCTTAAAATGGATAAAAACGAAAATTTAAATGAAAATGATGCACCGAAAAGAGAAAATCTTCATAATCTAAAAGGTATTCATTGCTTAGAAAGTAAAATTGATGTATTTAGGACTTTTTTTTTTACAGCTATAGTGTTTCTGTCGTCTGTTACTGGCATGTCGGTATTGTTTGGATTTGGAATGGCATTATCAATGGCTAAAAGAAAAGATCCTTCCTCCTTCACAAAAGGTTTAATAGCATCGAAAGAAGCGGGATTGGTGGACAGTGGCGGTGCCTTAGCTATGCGAGCCCTCGGCTGGGGTACGGTGTACGCAATTGGCGGTTTCAGCGCATTTTTGTTGGTTTCGTGGAAACTTTTAGGTTTACACAACGTGAGATTTAACAATTTATAAATACATAATTTATTGCTGACATAAAATAAATAAATAAATAAATAAATAATGATATTTCTCTATGCAGATTAAAGAACTTCCGGACAAAATGAAAGCCATTATGCCTTCGGTTCCTCAACCCGAGTCGACTGGTCGGAGTGATTTCAAGAGTTTTCGAGAATTAATGGAATATATAATTGAGAGTGATAAAGGAAAGAAAAAATGAATGGAAACGATGATTCTGAAATGAGTTAACTACATCACAGTGCACGTGACAGACTGAAAACAAAGAAAAGTGCATTTTTATTGATCGATCGATTGATCGATTGAGTTTTTTCTACTTGATTTTCATTGTTTTCTTCAGTTAGTTTGATTTTCTTTGTCGGTAAACATAAAAGTGATGACGAAATGGCCGGAACTGGTTCTTTTGATGGCGTTGTACCTGTAAAAAGTTAAAATAAATAAATTTATTTAATAGAAATTAAAATTTTTGCGATTCAATACCGATTTCCGTCGAGTTTGTTTCACCTTCGTTGGATTTTTCGTTATCTTCACTCGAATTTTTTGGATTTTCCGTTTTTTCATCGACGGATTTTGATTTACTAAACATTCGATTGAATACTGTTTTCCCGCGTTTCTTTTTCTGTTTATTTTCATCGAGGGGCTCCCCATTCCCCTTGGAATTACTCGCTTCCTGCAGATCTTTTTCACTGATGGCATTTGCGATTTCTTGAGTCACTTGCGATTCTTCCACTTCACTTTGATCCGATTCTTCTTCCTCAGATTCAGTTTCTTCATTCTGCGCAAATGCAAATGATGATTTCCTACTGGGTAATTTTTCCGTTGATATTTCCGAGTTCCTTGATTTTCCTTTGACGTCCACAGAAGGCTCTTCGTCCGAACTATCAGATTTCGATTCATTCGAAACCGAAACGATGTTGACTTGAGTATTTACGAATGATATAATTTCGTCGGGAATATTTTCATTTTCCTCCGTTTCGTCTGCAGATTCAATCGTTTCCATCAAGTTTCCTCGACCTTCCGGTTGTTTATCTGAAATCTTAACAATTCATTTAATGATAATCAGCTGCAGAATAAAATTAATTTAATTTACATCGGTGAAATTAACAATTTCCGAAACATTGTCATCATCTTCCTCTTCTTCTTCGTCTTCTTCCTCCAAAATCATCGCGTTTTGCAACTCGTCGCTTTCCATCTTTTCATTTTCCTCGTTTTCAACGTTTTTTTTACCTTCGAATTCCTTGACGGATAAAATTTCATTTGCCAACTGTTTCCCGCCAAATTTGAGCGGCGGTAAACTCGTATACGAACTCATCTGAAAAATTAAAATCAAAATTAAAAAAAAAAAATTTATAAAAAAATCAGCACCATACATTTTTGTGGCGCCTGCTCCTGGCCGTGGACACCACGACATCACCATTACTCTCCACCGAAGTGGAACGAAAAGGTTCAACATCCTCGTCACCGTACAATTCAATTTCTTCCGGTACTCGTAATCGTGCCAAAACCATCGTGTGATGACCACCGCAAGAAACCTAACAATAAATAAAAAAAATCAATTTTCTATAATAAAATATTAAATAATAGAAATTAGAAATTACCTTTTCTACCGCATAACCTTTAAAATTTAATACTTTCGCGGGCCAAAACTGATTAGAGAAATTTTCGTTATCTAAGCCCAATTTACCGTGACTACCATCACCGAAAACGAACAAAGTTCCATTTGCTAATAAAAAAATTAAAAAAAAAATTAATAAAAATAAAAATTAATAATTTGTCATTTTTTTATACCTGAAATAACAGCAACGTGATTTTCTCCACATTCGACATCTGTCAACTTCAAATGTTCCAAACCCGACACTAATTTCGGAGTCAAAGCATCTAAATTTCGCGTACCTAAACCCAACTGTCCATACAGGCCATCACCAAGAGTGAACAATTTCCCTTTAGCTAATATTTATCCAATAAAATAAATAAATCGTAATAATTCAACATTTTTTCGCAAAAAATCACCTGTTACAACCGCCGTGTGTTTACCGCCGCACGATAATTTACTTATTTCTTCGCTAATTCCTTCGATTGGCTCGAGTTGCTCTTCAATATCAACGGAAATATCCAAACTCGCTCGTTCGTTCGGACCGATAACGTAAAACTTATTATTTGCTAAAAAAATCAAACATTAAATGAATAAAAAAACCGATTAAAAACAACATTACTTCACTCGTACTCGTCACAAACGCTAAATGTAAATAACCGCACGCGATTAAACCAACCGATGAACTCAATTTCAATTCCAGTGGCGAATCATCGTTATTCTTAGTCCAATAATTTCCAAATACGTATAAACGACCGTCAACTAAGTTAAATATTGCATTTTCATATCATCGCAACTCGTACATTTATTTCATTCAAACTTGCTTGTGAGAAAAGCAGATTCTTCAGCTCCACAACCGATTTGTTGAATGGAAAATTGCGAATTTGTAATCAAAACTGGTTCGTTTACATCTTTTGAATGTTTCTCCCCTAATTGTCCATCTTTATTACATCCAAATCCATAAAAATTTCCACTTTCTGAAATAGAAATAGAAATAGAAACGATTTTTAAAAAACACACTTTGATAATTGATTACAGTAATCAAAAATTAAATTTACCAGTCAATGCAATCGTGTGGTTCTTTCCACATGCAATTTTTACAACTTTTTCATGTTTCAACCCTATAAAAAAAAAATAAAAAAAAATTCAATAATTAAACAAAAAATCTCATTTTAACATTATATCACCTTTAATACACGTTGGTTTTATTGCACAATTCGGAAATCCTTGTCCAAGTTGTCCCAGATCGTTATTACCGAACATAAACACCCGTCCCGTCTCTGAAATAAATAAATAAAATAATTATTTATAATAATAACATGGTTGACATTGAATTATTCGCGATTAATCGATATGCATGTGTCACATTCATCACCATTAAGTGCACGAATATTGATTTTTATTCGTTTTCCCTTTTTTTCTCGTAGTAAACAATCATGTATGCACTTTATATTCATCCTACACGGTGAATAATTATAGCAGACCTGTTATTGCAGCTGTGTGGTCATCGCCACACGCGATTTCTGTTATGGGATCGTTGCGAATCCAAAATTTACTGGGAACATTGTCGGCGAAATTGCTCTTTCCGAATGAGAAAACAGCTCCTGATTCTATACAACACGAAATAAATCGCAGTTTTAATTAAATTGACAATTTTAGGAGAAAAACGTACCTGGAATATCGGGATCATCGTCGGCGCTCATCACATAACGAATGAACACGCTCGGAACAAAACAAATCGCGATGCCATCTAGAGTCGAATTCTCTAAGTTCAGTCATATCGTGTTTTTGCATCAAGAGAGATAAAGAACGACGTCATACATTAACTGCCGTCTTTCTCGCAGCGAGCATGGCTGGTTCATTGAGGAAATTATCAGGAAAGGTCGCGATCATAACGGGTAAATGACTCTTAAGAATATTATTGATCGAATCCTATATTTAAAATATTATTGTTTCTAAGGTGCGAGTTCCGGTATTGGAGCGGCTACAGCGCAGTTGTTTTCAAAAGAAGGTGCGAGTTTGTCATTAACGGGCCGAAATGAAGAGAATTTGAAGAAAACAGTTGAAAATTGTGATTTGAATGGCTCACAACCGAAAGTATATTGTAATAAAAGAAAAAGAATTAAAAATTATTTTTTTTTTGTATTTTTGTAGCCTCTATTGACTATCGGTTCATTAACTAATGAAGACGTGGTGAAATCATTAATCGATAACACTATCAAAACATTCGGAAGAATTGATATATTAGTACGATAATATAATATAAAAAAAACAAGAAAATATTATACATTTGAAATTAATTCGTCAATTATAGGTGAATAATGCTGGTATTTTAGAAACTGGCAGCATCGAGAACACATCGTTGGAGCAGTACGATCGAATTTTTGATATAAATGTTAAATCAGTTTATCATTTGACTATGTTGGCAGTTCCTCATTTAATTGAGACGAAAGGCTGTATAGTTAACGTATCCAGCGTCAATGGGATTCGATCAGTAATTGAATATTTAATTACTCATTTATTTAATTAATCAGATTCTAGTGAATCAGGAGCTGTTTTTATTTAGTTTGCCGGGGTATTGGCCTATAATATGTCGAAATCAGCCATTGATCAGTTTACACGATGTGTTGCTTTAGGTAATTGCACTCGTTTTATTGATTTTATTGTTTAATCTTAATTTTTTTTTTTTTTTTTTAGTAATTGGCACCCAAGAAAGTGCGAGTTAACAGTGTGAAGTAAATATTTTAAAATTGTTTTTAATTTTTTTTAATTTATGATAACTATTCTGTGTAGTCCTGGCGTTGTCGTCACTTACTTGCAGAAACGTGGTGGGATGACCGATGAAAATTATGAAAAAGTTGATTATTTGATTTTAGTAAGTGAATATATTAATAAAAGTAATTATTTTCTGTTAAAGTTTTTAGAAAGATCGAAGGAAACCCATGCACTAGGTCGGCCTGGGGAAGCCATCGAAGTAGCGCGCGCCATTTCGTTCCTAGCGGCGGATGAAGCAAGTTTTATTACTGGAGCTAATTTACCCGTTGATGGGGGAAGACACGCAATGTGCCCGCGTTAATTTTTATTTTATAAACGAAATAATGCAATAATAAATCAAAATTTATTTTAAAAAATGTTTTGCTGATTTTTTTTAGTTTCAAATATAATAAAGTTTTATGATATCTATTTTTTAGGGATTTATATCAGATTTTATGTATTAAATATTTAAAAAATGAATAATAATAATAATAATAATAATAATAAAAAACAGAAACTGTAATTTTCTTAGATGATTTAAATTGTTTTATAAATTTTATCAAAACTAAAAAAAAAAAAAAATTAAAACTAGGAGATGCAGGGCATCGATCCCCGTACCTCTCGCATGCTAAGCGAGCGCTCTACCATCTGAGCTACATCCCCACCACATCTACGAAACCTTTCTAAGATTCTAATAATTTACTTCATCGAACATATATTATAAATAAATAAAATAAACCACTTTGGAGATGCAGGGCATCGATCCCCGTACCTCTCGCATGCTAAGCGAGCGCTCTACCATCTGAGCTACATCCCCAACATATTAAGTACACCTTAATAGTTCAATATATTTTATCAACTTTATATAATACCAGAAAAATAGAGAAAAACATTTGAAATGGAGATGCAGGGCATCGATCCCCGTACCTCTCGCATGCTAAGCGAGCGCTCTACCATCTGAGCTACATCCCCCACGTGGAACTTAACCCTTTATCAATTTTACAAAAGTTTAACCTGCCCCAAATAAATTAAAAATGGCGTCGCTAACGTTTTTAATACCTTTTAAAAAATAAGCAAAACAAAATAAAACTTCGATTAAGAATTTTAATTTTATTAAGATTAGTTACAGAATTGAAAATAAAAATATTATTCATTTCGAATGAATGCATTTTGATCAAATGATTGCATTGTATGATACAACTACAACGATTTAACTAACAAATTACAGAATAATTTATTCAAATCATAAAAACTTAAAATGACACTAAAAAAAAAATTAAAACAATGATCAGAACAAAAAAAAACCAACAAAAAATTTAAAAAAAAACAACAAAAAAAAAACAATGCTACAACTGCAAATTGGAAATGTTTTCTTCTTCGCCGGCACTTACGACGACCCATTTTTTTGTGCTTTATTCATCGACTTGAGTGCCTTCTCCCGCAGCCTTTTCTCCAGCTCCTCCATATTTTCGACCGGGTTGATCATCGCGTCCTGTAAAGCAAAGAGGTAGGCAAGGAAAAACAAGAAATAAAACCAACAAACAAGAATAAACGAAAACTATCAACGTCCCGAATCACTTTATGAAACGGGAAAAGAATTTAAAGCACCTTTCACGAGCTTACCTCCTCCTCTTCTTTCTTGCCATGTTTGTGTTTTTTGTGTTTTTTATGTTTCTTGTGCTTCTTATGTTTCTTATCCTTTTTCTTCTTTTTAATTAATTCTTCCTCCTGATCGGATCCGTCTTCCGACCCGCTCTCAGTCTTCGATTTCTTCTTCTTCACGACGACGACTTCCTCGTCTTCCGCGTCGCTGTATTTACGAATAACTTTCTCCTTTTTCTATTAAAAATTATAGAAATAAAATTATAAAAAATAAAATAAAATAAGAAATCACAATTTACATCGCTTTTCTTCTCGTCCTTTTCCATTATTTTCGGTCTTTCGGGCGAAATCGAAGCGCGTTTCGGCGATTTGCTTAAAGATTTCTCTTTTCTCGTTACAAAACGTGACTCCGAAATTTCCGTTTTATCAACAGTCGCCGACAAAGCTCGTGGCTTTGTTATTTTCCCCTTACCCGGCGAAAAAGACCTACAAATTACAAAATTAATAAAAAAAAATCTTTAAAACTCTCCACTAATTTTTACCGTTTCTTCCACCTCTCGGGAGATGGCGACGTTTGCTTCGTCGTAAAACTGCGTCTTTTACGCAAACCCTTGTCTCGTTTAGGACTAGATAAGCTGTGTGTCCGCGGTAAAGGCGAACTCGACCGCTTCTCCCCCTTCTCACTACTAACCGACCGTCGAATTCTGCCGGGAGAAAGACGATTCTTCTTAGCGGGCGGACTGGCTCTCGATCTGAACCGAACCTCCGGCGATGACGACGACGACATCTGCCTGCCGCGTTTTTCCGCTCTTTCATCGCCTCTTTTCTTAAAATCCCGAGCGGGAGGACTTCGTTCCTTCCTCATTTGAGCTAAAAAAAAAATTTAAAACTCAAACAAAATTTATTACCAACAACAAAATCTCTCACCTGGCGACTTAGATCGTCTCCGTTCAACAAATGGACTTCTCCTCTTTGGAAAATTCGATCCCTTTTTGTACCTATCGTCGTCATTGGGCGACTTACCTCTATCAGGTGACACGGATTTCTGCCCACCTCTCCTCATCATTCTATAAACAAAAAATTAAAAATCATTTTTTCCCTTTCAATTAACATTCAATTTCGAACAAACCTTTTGCGTCGATCGGGCGATTCGGATCGTTTACGGCGCTCGAAAGACGGCGAACGTCGTCTATGAGCGGGAGACTGCGACCTACGTCTCCGAGACGGTGATGGACTTCGCCATCTGCGTCGATCGACCGGCGAAGGGCGCCTTCTGCCTCTGTTCGACGGACTAGGTCGCCACCGTCGTTGCGGCTGCGGCGACCTGGACTTGGATCTCGAGTACGAGCGCCGTTCGCGTTCCCTTCCTTTAAATTTCTCCTTAACGGGCGCAATTTTTTTCTCCGCGTCGTCATCCGAACTGTCCGACCCAGATTCGGCTCCGCGACTCCGATAATGTCGTTTCTTCTGCACCGAATCCTTCTTCAGAGAGATTTCAAATGGCGAATCCTCCTTCGCTTGACTTCCATTCTAAAAAATTTAATAAAAAAAACAAAGAGAAAAAAAAATAATTTCCGGTTAAAATTCCAAATCCAGCATTCGTTACTGTTACTGTAATCGGCCATTCATTTGAAACAAGTGATAACACAACGATTTTCAATTAAAAAAACAAAAAAAAACACAAACAAATCTAAAAAAAAAAATAAAAATAAAAAAAATATACAAAATAATCCACAAATTTACCAAAACAATTTTTTTTATTACACATTTGGATATTAAATCATGATTCTTTAAATTGAGCCCTGCAAATCAGAAATGTCGTGATATCACTTACATCAAATAATGCCATCAACTTACCTCATTCGCATTTTTATCCTCGACGGTCGCGTTTCGTTTCTTGGCGGGCGGCGGCGACATCGACCCTTTAGCCGGCGCTTTATACTTCGACTTATCACGTCGGCCAGGGGAACTCGTGTTCTTAGCCGGGGAATGTGAACGAGATGAGCTAGATGAACTCGATGAACTGGACCGTGACGATGACTTTCTCCTTTAAAATTAAATACAAAATTTATCCATCAAAAAAAATTCGATTTTTCTTCCATCAGTTTTTTTCATTAAATTTTTATATTTAGTTATTTACCTTCTTTGGTATTCAGGAGTCCGTCGACGTGGACTGCGACGACTAGGCCTTCTAGGAGACGGTCTACGGTAAGGTGAGCGTCGTCTCGGACTTCGGGATCTTCGTCTCGGACTTCTAGATCGATGTCGAGGTGACCTAAACACAAAAAACGAAGAGAAAAACTTAAAAAATGACATTTTAAATCGAAATATTGCATTTCAAACCTCGACCGCCTTTTATTTCTAGGAGATGGCGACTTTGAGTACGCTCGTTTTCTATTTTCTAATTCCTTTTTAATTTCTGCATTCTTAGCCATCGTTTCACGTCGTATCAATTCGATCATTTCGATGGGTTTGCCTTCCCCCGCCGTTTTGTCACTCCTTTAAAAAAAAAAATAAATACATAAATAAAACAATAAATAAACACAAAATATTTAGTTTCTTAAAAAAATATCTACTTTTGTTTTCCTTTTAGCAAATGCGACGGTGACATCGACGGAGAAACTTCTTTGGTGATCTTCTCGGGCGACGCCGACTTAGAACGAGACCTCGACAACGAACTTTTTAACCTAGGTGAATTGGAAACGCTACGTTCTTTAGAATGAGGCGACTTGGACCGTGATTTACGCTGATGTTTATCCTTAGGTGACCTAGAACGTTTTCTTAAAAAAAAAAAAAAAAAAAAAAATCAAATAAAAACAAACAAAACATGTTAATAACATTTATTTTACCTTCGTGATGATTTCTCGGACCCTTTACTTCCTTTTTGTCCATTACTAACATCTTCCAAAGCCTCTTTTTCCTGTTGTTTTCGAATTCCTTCCTGGACCCGCTCTTGTTCTTCCTAAAATCAAGAAAACCAATAAAAACAATGAAAAACATGAGAGAAAAAAAAAAATCGATATTTACCTGTCTTCGTTTGATCTCTTCCTTCTTCTGTTCGAGAAAAACGGTCGGAATTCCGCCAACATTTTCTTGCGCACTTAAAAGCAGATTCCACAACTCTTCCATAAACATCCTCGCATTCTTGCCATTCAAAAAGCCCGTCAGATTTATCTGCATCGATTTCGGGTCCGGAAACTGCAAGATACAATATAGGAAAGTGCCATGTTTCCGAATCAAAAAAATACCACAACAAATAAAGCATGCACACAATTTACAACTTTAAGCCTACATTTTGTTTTTTTTCTTCTTCAATTTCAATTTTAACAAAAAAAAAAACGCAAAAAAAAATTTAAAAATTTCAACATTTCAGATTCATTCTTTTTTTAAAAAAAATTATCGAATAAATAACTGAAATGCAAATTAAAAATTATTTTTCTAGATCAACAACCTTCACTTATTTCATACAACATTTTTTTTTTTTTTTTGCACCACCTGTTACCACCTGAGAATGTCCTGATGGGTTTTCGGTGTCTTGTGTGCAAAACGGATGCGGATATGACAACTCCTAGAAGACTGAACAATTTTTGTTAAGTGTACAGAACTTTTACCATTTATATCTTAATAATTTCTCTTTTTTTTAATCAATATTTTTTTTTTAATTATTCAATTTAATTATTATTAAAAAAAAAAANAAAAAAAAAAAAATAAATAAATAAAAAAATAAAAATTTAAAAAAAAATAAAAAAATTATTTTCGGTTTAGCTCGTGACCTTGTTCTCCTTTTTTTTAAAACATATTTTGCCTTGTCAAATAGAAAAGTATATATAAAATAAAAGTCTTAAGTACCGTAAAGTATTA
>JH431533.1:46143-58442 GCA_000239455.1 Strigamia maritima
AAAATGATTTTTAATTATATACTTTTTTTAAACTTAATTTTTTCTTATTAATCAATCTTAAACTATAAAAATAGTAAAATATGAGAAAATAATTTAATTGGTCAATGAAAACTAAAGATTAAATATCTTTGCACATCTTTTTACATGTGAATAAAATCTCTTTTCCTTTTCACATCTCAATTGGGTGTTCTCACCCCCATAATTTTCCTCCCTGAAACTCTAGCCTGTTTCCCACTGTATGATGTAATTCTAAATAAAACAAAGAAAAATCCAACAAAAAAAAAAAAAAAAAAAAAATAATAATAAATTTATCTTAAAAACTAGAGAATGATGACTTTCATTGATAAATCACTGATTATACAACTGAAGCTTAACAACCTATAAAAAAAGGTCTTTGAATGATAGAGGTCAATATTTGGCTAATCAAAACAGATAATTCAAAATTAATGACAAAAATTAAATCTTTTACTTAATTTCCGTATTCTAAATATACTTAGCACATAAATTTCACTTTTCCTTCAACGAAAAAGTGAAACTGTGCTTAATAAATTGAGAAAAACAAAGTTTAGGGCGTGGACATGTCGCACTTAAATGCAATTTTTTTCTCACTCAAATTCTCCCCCAAAAAAACACCACAATCAAACATTGACCCAGAAACTCATAATTATGACCCTAACGACATTTCACCATTTATTTTGCATCCAGTTGGAAATGTGTGGTAGCTTTTCCACCGTGTGATCACCCGAGGCGATATTGTGATAAGCCATAAGCCTCAACCAATGGAGTTGTGCTTGTGTATAAAAGGCACCACTTTCAACCGGAGTATTACTGTCGTCTGTCCACTGCACTCTACAACATCGCATCATTCCACTGCTCAACTAATTTCATCAGTCATCATGAAATTCGTAGGTTTACCTTTGAAAAAGTCATTTTTATTTTAAGAATTCTTAAGTTTTAATTTAATTTTCACAGCTTATTGCCATTTGTGCTCTTGCAACTGTAGTCTGTGCTGATAATTATCAGGATGAATATGCACCCAAAGCCGGGTACACATCTTACCAACCTTCGTACAAACCATCTTACAAACCATCCTATAAACCATCTTATCAACCATCCTATAAACCAGCTTACAAACCATCCTACGAACCATCCTACAAACCAGCTTACAAACCATCCTACGAACCATCTTACAAACCCGCTTACAAACCATCCTACGAACCATCCTACAAACCAGCTTACAAACCATCCTACGAACCATCCTACAAGCCATCTTACAAGCCAAATTACCAGCCATCGTACAAACCAAGTTATGAGCCATCTTATTATCCAGACAACACTTATTACTACTACGATGTGCCCAGTTATGACTACTACGGAAACCATGCTAATGTAAGCCATTTTTTGTAAAGTTTTTGTTTAAATTCAGATTTTTAATTCGTATTTTTCATAGGTATATGTGAAACGTGAACCATACAGTGTAAACTATGACCTTAATGAATATGGATCATATGGATCAACCAACAATGTCAAGTTCCAACAGAATTTTGGAAAACCCTCATACAAGGTAAAGAAATTTCATTATTAGTGTCTTACTTGTTAGATATTTTTGTCCTAGTGGTAAAAAGTAAAAGTAAAAGTTAGAGATTTACAATTTTTTATTATATTTTTTTAGGCTCCATATTAAATGATGATGATGATTGTTGAAGATGATGATAGAATGCCGCGGTTGGACAACGTTGATTTATTTATTTTCATTTAGAGATACGTAATTTGTAGATAATAATAATAATAATTGTCTTATTTTTTTAATGTAAAATTAAAAAAATAGAAATTGTAATGTTAGCAAAAAAAAAAAAAATTGCCATCAATAAAAATGAAAGAAAAATCTAAAAAAAAACTTATCATTTCTTTAATTGCTCAATTATCCCAAAATTATACATTTTATAAACTTAATTTTAATTTCATTGAAAAAAACAATAAACAAAGAAACTTAAAACTTTTTTTCCCACATTTCCCTATTTCCCTATTTAATAGAAAAAAAAAAAGAAATTGAGAAAGAAAGCCATTTTTATTAAATACAAATGCAGTACAAAACAAGACAATTTACAAACATTTTTCTATCTATTTAAATATTTCTCTTTTCACATTCAAAACAAATAAAAACAAACAAATAAAATTAATTAAATATTTCTTCCACAGTAGGTTGACATCATTTCACACTGCATTAACCTTTTTTCCATCTAATTTCAATTTCTCAACACACTGTCTCTAATCTTCAATTTCTTTAATGAACTTTTACGTGACCAGCAGCGTAGCCCAAACCATGAGCGCCATAACCGTATCCTCCATAACCAGCGTAGCCCAAACCATGACCATAGCCCAAACCATGACCATAACCATAACCGGCACCATAGCCGTAACCCAAACCGGCGCCGTAACCCAAACCGGCATTGTAACCGTAGCCCAAACCAGCGCCATAACCATGGCCCAAACCGGCAACTCCATAACCGAGATGACCGGCGTAACCAACTGCGGGTGCAGCAGCAACGACTGGGGCAGCAGCGACAACTGGGGCAGCGACAGCGACTGGGGCACTGTAATGGGCCACGGTAGGGACATGGTGGACAGTTGGCACGTGAGCAACACCTGGAACGGCAACTGCGTTACCGCCACCTTCCTTCAAGTTGTAGGAGAATGAACTTCCGGCTCTAAAAAATAAATGATGTATATAAGTACTAAGTAAGTAACTAAGTAATAAGTAAGTAACTAAGTAATAAGTAAGTAACTAAGTAATAAGTAAGTAACTAAGTAATAAGTAAGTAACTAAGTAATAAGTAAGTAACTAAGTAATAAGTAAGTAACTAAGTAATAAGTAAGTAACTAAGTAATAAGTAAGTAACTAAGTAATAAGTAAGTAACTAAGTAATAAGTAAGTAACTAAGTAATAAGTAAGTAACTAAGTAATAAGTAAGTAACTAAGTAATAAGTAAGTAACTAAGTAATAAGTAAGTAACTAAGTAATAAGTAAGTAACTAAGTAATAAGTCAGTAACTAAGTAAGTAAGTAACTAAGTAATAAGTAAGTAACTAAGTAATAAGTAAGTAACTAAGTAAGTAAGTAACTAAGTAAGTAAGTAACTAAGTAAGTAATTATCTACGTAAGTAAGTAATTATCTACGTAAGTAAGTAATTATCTACGTAAGTAAGTAATTATCTATGTAAGTAAGTAATTATCTACTTAAGTAAGTAATTATCTACGTAAGTAAGTAATAAGTAACTAAGTAAATAAGTAAGTAAGTAACTAAGTAAGTAACTAAGTAAGTAAGTAAGTAACTAACTAAGTAACTAACTAAGTAAGTAAGTAACTAAGTAAGTAAGTAAGTAAGTAAGTTAGTAAGTAACTAAGTAAGTAACTAAGTAAGTAAGTAAGTAAGTAACTAAGTAAGTAAGTAACTAAGTAAGTAACTAAGTAAGTAAGTAAGTAAGTAAGTAACTAAGTAAGTAACTTAGTAAATAAGTAAGTAAGTAACTAACTAAGTAAGTAACTAAGTAAATCAATAAATCGTTTTTATCGAAGACACCTTAGTCAAAAAACAAGTTAATACCTCGCTTCGGCAACTGAGGCGGTGTTTGCGTAGCCTCCGTAAGACAATGCAGGTCCAGCAGCGATGGCTCCAGTGGCAACGGCGGTTGCTGGTGCGGCAACGACGGCGGGTGCAGCGTAACCAGCACCTAAGCCGAGATGACCTGCTTGGACACAAGCGACGAAGAGTGAAAGGCAGACAATGGCAATCTGTGCAAGAAGTTTTTGTTGTTTGAATTTCGTGTTTTAGAGTTTAGTTTTGCTCGTTTGTGGTGGTATACGGTACTTACCATCTTGAGTATTTTGTTTGAGCTGAAAGAGGTATAAAAGAGCTGCGAATGGAAGTTGTATGTCCATTTGAGCGCTATTTCTGCCTTATATACTTCTTGTGACGGAGATTTTCCTTGGGTTAGTGGCGGTCATTTTTTTTCCAATTCGCCCTCGCAATTAACGATTGGCGAACTTTTCAACCTTGGTTGTTTAGAGGGAGGAGTGAGAGAAAGAAAGAAAAAGAATTTCAGACGTGGTTAGCCTTGCTACCCCTTTCTATCTCAATGCCAGGTCGCCACCCCCTATGAATTGCAAGTCCGGGTGATAATGTGGACACCTTTCGGCGAAATGGTCCGTAATGAAATGCAAGGATTTCATTCGAAAAAAAAATGAAAGGAAACAATGGAAATTTTTGGATCATTTTTATAATTTGTAATGGACATGGACACGCGAAATTATAATTTGTTTTCCAATTTGTTTCGTGTTGAGTTTTTTTTTTTTTTTTGTAATTTTTGCAAGTGACTGAAGACATTCATTTTCAGTTTCAGTTGACATGGTTTGAATATTTAAAAGGGGTTCACGGTTACAATAGGTGTCAACTGAGGTCAAGGTCGTTATTTTTATCGTTTAATGATATAATTATATTTGAAATTTACATTTCAAAACATATTAAGTAGATCTATATACGAAACTGTAGTGTAATAATAAGAGTACTAACATCAGTAGCTCCTATTTCAAAAAAAATAAAAAAAAAACAATTTCAAAATGTTTATTTTTACTTAATTTTTTAAAAGAATTTATTTTTTCACTTTATTATTACGATTTATATTTTTATTTCATAGGAGAGATGATAAATCCGGGTCATATTATAAAGCCAAATTTCATTACGCACTCCCGCACTCTAGTGCCAACTTCATCAACATCCAACTCGCAAAAGCGCCAAATTCAAACGCACAAAAAACCAGATATAAAATTCATAATCGCATTTATTTAATTCTTTTCCATCTTGGTCACAATACAAAAACATCAAACCAAAACTTCATGTTTTTTTAAACAAAAAACATCAACTGTACATTTCATTCTAAAACTTTTACAATTTGATAAAAACAATTTTTATTTATTTTTTTTTTAATTAAGATTTAAAAATCCAAAAAAAAAAAACTTAATGATATTTGGCATATCTGTGGCCGCCATAACCATAGCCGAGACCATAACCGTAACCAAGACCTCCGTAGCCATATCCATGCCCAGCATAACCGAGACCGGAAGCATATCCGAGACCGGAAGCATATCCGAGACCGGAAGCATATCCGAGACCGGAAGCATATCCGAGACCCTGTCCATATCCATATCCAAGACCATGTCCATATCCGAGACCAGCATAACCGAGTCCGCCATAACCGAGTCCGTGTCCATATCCGTAACCCAAACCAGCGTAACCGAGTCCAGAGTGAGCGTAAGTGGCTACAGCGGGTGCGGCGACGACGGCTGCGGCTGCGGGTGCAGCGTACACCGCTGGGGCAACAGCGAGATTACCGGCGTTGGCAACGGCGAAAACAAGAGCGAGACATACAATAGACAACTATAAAATTAAAAAATAAATTAATAAAAAACGTTAATAAATGCATTTTTTGATACTTGCCATGATTGTTCGTGTTTTTTCGATGTTTATTCAAGACGAAGTCAAGTTGATCTGTTTAGGCGAGTGGAATGGCGCTTCTTCCAACACCAGTCCTTTATATAGCAAGTTTTAGTTTTTCATTGAAAGTTTAAGGTCGGATATAGCGGGACGAGAAATGAGTGTAAGATCAAGGGAATTAATTTTTCCTTTTTCTGCCTCCTTGGGAAAGGAAAGGAAAGTCCGCCACCGGCTCAAACTGGCCTTGTCAATGCCGTTTACCGCTGAATCTCCGCCCCCACTGAGCGGTTTGCTGACCTTCGAAACCAGTGTGAAATCGAAAGCGAGTTGATTAAACGTTGTGCAGTGACAGATCCAGACATGTTTTTCAATTTTTTTTTTATTTTTATTTTTTTAATTTTTTTTATTATTATTATAATGAGAATTACCATAATTTCGTTTCCCATGAATAAATGATTTTGGAGGTTTCTTTTGTCTAGTTCCGCCATTCCGGGCCACATTTTTTTTTTTTTTTTTTTTTTACCTGACCTAATTTATATTGGCGAGGGCGGTTGACCAATGGGTCACGGACCCCGGATTTCTTTTTATATTTTTTATTTTTTTTATTGTCCAACTGAAGAAATAAATAAAATAAATAAATAAATAAAATAAAATAAATAAATAAAAAAAAGAAAAAAAAGTGCGAGTCATTCTGGTCTTCGAGTGACAACTCATTTGACACACATTTGACGTCAAAAGTCACGTCACACATTCAAAAAAAAAAAAATGTTCTCAATTCTCATTCTTATTTTTTTTTTTTTTTGTCTCCTTTCGCCCAAATAAAAATGCATAAATGTTTTAATTCTCTAATTAATGGAAATAGAAAGTTAATAATACCTTTTAAAGTAAAGGAAAACTTATCTTTTTCGCCCACCATTTTCCACCTGATTTAATTGGTACATTCAACAAAATGTAGAACAGTTTAAAAATCAAAAAACTAGTTAGTTAAAAGGAGGTATCATTGAATTACCATATAATAAAAACCAACCACATTTTATTTTTAAAAAAAATACAAATTATTTGAATTTTTTTTTAAAATATTAAAATCCTAAAAGTGAAAAAGTTGCTCTAATTTGATACGAATCTGACCAAGTAGAATTCTATAATTCCGCATACTCGTGTCAATTTTTTAACCAGGTCATTAGGACGTGGAATAAATCGGTAAATTATTGTCATAATTAAAACTATAGACCCACTTTGTAATAGCAAAATCACAATTTACATTTTATTTACATAAAAAAAAAAAAAAAAAAACTAAAAACACATTTATGAAAATAATAGCGTGTTCTACAACTAATAAACAACAATTAATCGACACGTTGTCGCTTCAAATCTTCATAAAACAATGTTGAATTCAAAATCCTCGTAAACTTGAGCGCAGACCGCGGTCTCGAATGCATCACTCGCAGACTCTGTTCCTTTGGACTTATAATCGTAATAGTCGCAGGAGACACAATCCGAGCCCAAACTCGTGTATTAGATGTTAATGGAGTTTTCCTCACACGTGTGGGAACATTAAAAAATCGCATTGATGCGAGGTCGCGAGTCGTAAACTGTCTGAGAAACAACAGCGGGTGAGAAGGAAAAAGTAACGGCTGTTGCCACGCCTCGCTCCACACCAAGGACATAATCACAATCTAATGCCGTTTCAAAAATATATTCAAATAAAACTGTATAATAAAGACATACAGTCAAAGTTCGATTCTTACCGTACGAATAAACATGAAAGAAGCGATGTTGGTTGTTGTCGGCTCAAAATTTCATTCGATATTGCGTGTAGACGATGTTAAGAATTGTTTCTAATCTTTTGTTTCATCTTGTGTCGATTACAATTCATCGAGCAGAAGGAATTGTTTGTGGCGTTTACCGGTGGAATGAACTTTTTTACATTGAAATTCATAAAAGGAAAGTTCCCTGCGGTAAGAATGGATGAAAAAATAGAAAATAATTTCCTCTTATTTCATTGTCGACGACGCTTTTGTGATGCAATTTGACACAAGGACGTGAGTGTGTGATATAGTCAGGAATAAGAAAAAGAAAAAGATGCCAAGGATGAACAAGATGTGATGTCACATCAAGTTCAAGTTCTTGGCAACCCTTTATTATCTTGTCTCATTAAAATGTCGTTTTTTGTTGTTTGTTTGAATGTTGAAATGCCAACTTGTCAGTTTATTATTACAAGAAAAAGAAAAGGTCATTAAGGTTTGACTTTTTTGTATATTGCAAAAATGGGGCAAGCCCATGCCTTTGGCATCGAGGGTTATTTGACGAGGGGGAAACTCGTCAACCTTGTCAGAAAAGCTCTAATCTATTACGGTTAAGTGAGTTTTTACATATTTTTATTATATTAATCAACAAAATGTACATAACATGGATATATATAAAAAATAAATAAAAATAAAAAAAATAGAACTTTGTACAAATAATATTGTTTATAAGTTTTTAATGGTGGTATCCTCCGTGTCCGTGTCCACCTCCAACTTTATGTTTAACTCCCCATTTGAAATTGCCATTGTGGTCGGTTTTAACGTGGGTGAACACTGGACCCACGACTCCTTGACTTTTGTGTCCTCTTCGGACACGAATTGAACGTTTTTCACGGTTTGAATCGCCTAAATCAAATAAAAAATATTAATTTATGTTAATTTACAACACAAATTCACTTAAATACCTACCATCGAATTCCATATTAAATCTTGAGTCACCATGATGACTACCGGCAACTTCACGAGATTCGTCACCGTAATCGCCGTCGAATTCACCGCCATCAGATGACGCGTCGTATTCATATTCATCCGATTGAGCCCAAGATGCGGCGATTAAAGCCAAGAACAACACGCACAACTAAGGAAATATAATTAATAAAAACAATTAAAACATTAAATAAAATGTAGTACAAAACTGACCAATTTCTTCATGGTTTTGTCTAAGTTCTATTGATGAATGAAATGAGTTTACGATATATACATATATATATATTCCTTGGGAAGAGTTTGTCACGCTCATTCGACCACAAAGCGATGTCTCAGCTTTGCACTTCATTTCCAATTAAATTCGTACTTGCCTCGAAGAAGCACCATTCGGGATATTACAGAGCTCGTTCCATTACTTCATGATGAGAGCCGACACCGCAGACCACTCAGTAAGTAATAAAACAATAAACTCGCTTCATTATATACAATGTATAACTTTAAAAATTTAATTTTTTTTTTTGGTCATAATTTGTTTTATAACGTGTTTAAATCACTTTACTATTTTTTTTAAATATTTTCATTTCAGTTTATTCAACAAAAGAAAATCGTAAAACTAAAACTTCTCAACATTTCTAGTATCTCGAAGAGGGTCTGTGACCACGATGCACGTGTTGCTCCCGCAAGAGCCTTGACCGATATTATACGAGGCTACACGAAATAAAGTATATATATACATATATATATATATAAACCTATATATAAAAAATAATAATTTCCAAAACTAGATTGTTTTTTTTTTTAATTTTTTTTTTTTTTGTCAGGAATTTTTGCTCGAGGGATCCCAACTCTTTCTGCTATTTAGCAAAGGCCAAACTGCATATATAGTTATTAAACACGCACATACAAATCTAAAATTATTCATCCCTATATAGAAATAAAACCTTGCAGTAGAAATCAAATTTATGCTCGCACGTCCACCTACACCGAATCTAAATCATATTGGCTATTGTTCATTTCCTCGATGCACCTATAATGAAAAAAAACCAACGCATGAAAGTAACATTTGGATGAACTCAGTCTTTTCTAGGCCACTTCCTTCAAATTAAATTAAATTTCTACACACTTGACTGCGTTGAACGAGGATTACGAGTGTTTATATAGTTATTTTACCATTCACTGGAGAAGAATTTGTGTTGTATATAAAGATGAGAAAATGATAGTATCGACAAAAAAGCAAAACCAATCTTAAATTCCAGGCCTAATACGGAAGAAATGATTTAATTAGGTCACAGCGTGGATTTTGGATTTGAAAAGAGATAAATCAACCACGAATGGACGTATGGACGTGCAAATATGTGAGAATCAAGAGGATTTTTCACATAAAACGTAAAATATTGATATCCTTCCGTTCAAAGTCATCCACTTGATTTTTCAACTTAAATCAACAAGTTTTTTTACAAAATAAAAAAATAGAAATAAAATAAAAGTTGACTTGAAAGGACATTCCAAAAAAAGAAAAAAAAAAATTTAATTTCATCTTGTCATCTTTTCTTTCCTGAAATATAATTCTATACATTTTCTATGTCAATTAAATGAAGGAAAAACTTTTCATTCAATTCGATTGGGCCAACAAACTCGATCGTGTCACCACCTTTGGACATCTTCGATTCACGGTTCATTGATCCTCGGACAGATTTGCAAAAATACCTTTCACTACTGTTGTAACGCAAGGGTGAATAGACGAAACGGGCTGCTGACCCAGTCTGACGTCAGCCATGATGTCAGCTCGGATATATGGGTCATCAACGAGAAGGAAATTATGAGAAATTATGATGGGAGTCGACGAGTGCACCACATTGGGTGTGTCCGAATCGAATTTAAACAAACATTTCATTGAACTCGAAATAAATAAATAAATAAAATCAATTGCCACCTAAAATCAACATTTATTTCTATTGATGACAAATAAATAATAATAAATACAAAAAAAAAAAAAATCGTGAAATAAAATTAATTCAATAATGTGAGTTTGGAACTAAGATGAGTATGGGATAATTAGAAGATAAATAAAAAAATGGACGTTTGGAAAAGGAAAAAGAAAATCGGACTAAGGCGGGTTGCCAAAAGAGCACACCAGGTGTCGACAAAAATAGATATAAAAAAATCCCGCCACCTTTGAGCAATAGAGATGTCCGAAAGCGGGAATTTTCTTCTCGTTGCCCCGGTGTGTCTCGGAGAAACTATGTTACATCTTGGCGACCGTTAAGAAACGAAATGGCCATGGGACTAGGGGAGAAAGATGCAGCATCCGTAGGAAAAGGGTGATGATTTTTTTTTTCTTTTTTTTTTCTTTTTTCTTTTTTTTTTTAGTAAGGTTGTTGTTTGTAGCTGGGAGCATAACCTCCTTCACGGTCGACGGTGGCGTGGAAGCCGTAGTCGTCAGCGGTGTACTTGACGATACGCATGGCGCCATCGGGTTCACGAAGACTGTATTGACCGGTGATCACGTTTCCGTATTTGTTTTCTTCGCGGGATTGCTCGTTGTATGTGTAATCATCCTTCACGTCGTAACGGAAGTTGTAATCGATGGGAACAGCGTACTGTATTCGAATTAAAAGCAAATTTGTTACGTAAAACATGTCGTCCTTCGCATTTTAACACCATGTTGTGCAGTGAAGCATTTTGTTTACATTCAATTTCGCTTTTAAAAATTATTACTATTTTCATTAAAATTTACTCTTTAAAATTATAATTCAACGTTTTTAAAATAATAAATCTAAGTGAAACATCATTTAATATCGTAATTAAATTTTTGAAATGCTTACATCATCGACTTTGTATTCGCTTCCATGTCCATACGATGGGGCAGCATAAGCTGGTGCATAGTCAGCTGGCATTGCGACTGCTACGGCCACAAGGGCGAGGATAACGGCGATCTGGAATGGAAAAATCTTCGTATATTACTCAATCCCCCGAATATAGAGTGTTTGACTCTACAATTTACCTGTAGAGACATGGTTTTGTTGATTTTTCCTAATCAAGAGATGAGGAGAAGGCTGGTTGTGATTTGATGGTGGACAAACGAAGCTTATATACCCACGAAAAAGACTCCGCGTGCTAAAAAAATAAAAAAAATAATAATATGCGCGCGTGCTCTTCTGGTTGTGGTCCGGGCGTGTTCAATTGCTGTGGCCAATCCAAAAGCCGGTCCCCTGACGCTCCACTGAGAGTTCCTCGTGACTTGCGGGCAAACCCAGTGACCAACTTTTCCCACATCTTACTCCCCCCTTCTTATCTCTTTAGATTTTCTTCAAAGAGAGAGTTATTAAAAACCTGTGTCTTATTCTTATTGCATAATCCAACTGTGTCATTACGTCCTTCACATTGGGCGTCGAAGAATGAATTTTATATAAAATTTTAAAATTTGCATTTCGAATTCGAATTAACTCGACATCCACGTTCTAGTTAAAGTGAAAATATAAAAAGGAAAAAAAAAATAAAAATAAAAAAAAGTTTGAAAAATTAAATTTCCTTAAAATATCTGGAACTGTGTCACTCATCTGTATTTATTTTGCATTTTGGAAATAATTAGGTTAAGAGATGGAGCCGTAACTGAGCGACATTTCGTCGTGACATCCATAATCTTGTCACCGTGAAAACGTCGACCTTTCATTCCATCTCTCGAATCATGAACATTGATATAATCAACCTCACGGTCACTGCTCCAGGACAGATTTTAAGTGTCTTCTGTACCATAAACTTTCACCATTTCGCGTAACCCCGTGAAAATAAAGAAGGGGAACTTGAGACAAATCACCGTGGGCGTAGGTTTGGCATTATAAAAGAGAGGAAAATAGAACGAATTATGCAATTTTTTTCTCTAAATTTCTTTTTGACAAAGTTTTAATCATTTTCCGTAAAGGAATCGACGTTTAGAGCTATTGAACTTGACTTTGATGAATTTTTAAACGTTAAAAATAAAATAGTTATTTATTCTGATTGCTTAATTTTATGATTAATTAATTAATTAATTAATTAATTAATTAATTCATTCATTGATTAAAAATTTTTATTTT
>JH431533.1:62925-83164 GCA_000239455.1 Strigamia maritima
TAATTAGTTAAATTANATTTTTTTAAAAAAAAAAAAAAACTAAAAACTTTAATTTCTCAATTTATCTTCACTTTCACTTTTTAGAACAAGTATCCATAAATCTGCATATTTCAACAAAAAAAAAAAATCTCTTTAAATTTAACCTCAAAATGCAAATTTATCTGACTAATGAACCAATTAAATAAACTTTTCTCATTACAACTCCAAATAATCCATTACTCGCGTGTCACAAAAACACAAACGGATCTACATGTCCCTCAAACAAAATTGATATTCAAAACAAAATAATTGGGTGTGTCCTTCAGAAACCTTCGTGAACACACAACTAATCCCTTTTGATTTAACGAATCACCCAAGGCCACCCGAACACAACCGAAAGCGAAAACCGGTGGCCATTTCCCCCTCCAACTCTATTATTTCCCACTAAACCGAGGTCCGGCGCGGGCGGTCAGGGCCACACATGTCCACCAATGTCGCCCACCGCAACCGCCTTAAGCCCTTCTACTCCAATGGCTGCTAAGCACATTTCAGGGTCAGAGTTCAGTATAAATAAGTCTCATTTAAGTCTGACTAACATCAGTTTGCCAAACAAACAAACATGTTCCACGTAAGTTTTCAATTCCCACCAATAAAATCGCAAAACTTTAGTAATTTCCCATTTTCCACACATTCAGATCGTTTTCCTCGCTCTTTTCTCGACGGTTTTCGCCGCCCCAACTCCCGGTTTCTTGGGAGCACCTGCCGTAGCTCACTACAGCGTACCAGGCGTCGCGGAAGTCCACGGAGTCGCCGCAGTGCCAACCTCAGTCGTCCACAATGGAGTGAACAACCGCGAAACTTTCCGTTCCCAAGATGTAAGTAGTACCAAACTTACTCAACCATTTAAATCATAATAAATATGACAAACGGTTTAGTCGAGATTAGCATTGTTAATACCACATCTTTGCAGAGAGCGTCTTTAACTTTATTAATTTTACATTTTAAATTTATTTCTTAGGCTTTTGGAAATTACGCAGCGGGTTACTCCGTCGGCGATACCCTGACCGGTGACTTTAAAGCTGCTCAAGAACAAGGCATCGGAGACGCCAAAGTCGGTTTTTACTCGCATTTGGGACCCGATGGTGTCGAACGTCGCACAGACTACGTCGCCGATGCTTACGGTACTCGCCAAGTGACTTCAACCGGAGGTGTTCACGCCGTTGCCCCCGCGCCAGCCGTCGCTAGTTATGCCGCCCCAGCCATTGCCGCCGCCCCAGCAGTCGCGAGTTATGCCGCTCCAGCCGTCGCTGCCCCGGTTGCAGCTTATGCCGCACCCGCCGTCGCTGCCCCGGTCGCAGCGTACGCCGCACCCGCCGTTGCCGCTCCAGTAGCTCACGCTGCTGCCTCGTCTTACGAAGCCCCGATTGAAGTAGCACCAGCAGTTGTTGCTGCACCTGCAGTAGGAGTTGGTTACTCCGGTTATGCCGGTTATGCCGGTTACGGCGCACCAGCCGTTGCTGCTGCTCCAGTTGCAGCTTACGCCGCACCAGCCGTTGCTGCCGCTCCAGTCGCTCCAGTTGCTCACGCCGCTGCGGCTTCTTACGAAGCGCCGGCAGTCGTTGCTGCAGCCCCCGCAGTTGGTCTTGGTTATGCCGCTGGACCAGCATTCGGTGTTGGTTATGGCGCTGGTCTTGGTTACGGTTATGCGGCTCCAGTCGCTGCTGGTTACGGCTATGCTGCTCCAGCATCGTACGCGCACACGGTCATTGCTGGACATGGCTATGGACATGGGTATGGGTTGGGGATTGGTCACGGGCTTGGATATGGAGCGGGTGTAATTCACCACAAGATCCATTAATGATTTTATATATGAAATTAATAGGAAAAGATGAATGTAAGGTTATTTATGTGTGTACTAGATTCTGATTTGGTTAATAAAAAAACCAAGTTTTGATATCTATTTACTTCTTTTTTTCCTTCTTTTTGGTCTCATTCCGCTTTGCTGGAATAACAAGTTTTGTTTACTTGTTGGTTTTGAGCAATTATTTAATGTAGAAATCGATCATTTCATTGTATTCTAGTTTTCCGTCGAATAAAATGATTTTCATGGAAATAAAACAAAAATATATATTTATTTTTTTCTTCTTAATTTCTGAGTAATCATCCTTGACTTGGATTCGTCAGTTCAATGATGGCGACAGCTCAATGATATTTACAAAATCCTGAATTTTTATCATTTAAATCTTAAAAAAAAAAAAAAAAAAAATTAATATAATATATCAATAAATGTTTTATATATATATTCTTTTTTTTAATCAACAAATTTATTACAACATTAAAAACTCGAAAGTCGTCTGCATTGCACACACTTTCCTCCAATAACAATTTATTTTTGAAATTAAATGTAATTTGGTAGAAATTTATTATTCTTGAAATATTCAAGTCACATTTAAATAACTGAAAATTCCAACTCATAAATAATATTAAAAAAAAAAATTATATAATTCTGACATTTACACTAAAAATTCCTTCAATAAATTAATTTTAACAATTCCACAAACAATTGTTACGTCTATCCACAGACTACCGGTATCAAGTAAAAAAAAAAAAAAAATTTAATAAATTTTACTCATTTTCAGGCGACTGTGAATCAAACTCCGCTCGAGTAATCAAAACTGTTCCGTCCGAAACATTTTCAGGATTAAAACTCCATGAATCATTATTCGCCGTGATTAAAAACTGATTGGATGTTTCGTTTAAAAATACTGCGTTTGTCTTTGATGCGTCAGAAACAGTGTCCATTATTTCATTCGATTGGTCCGACGACTTTAAGAGCGTTTCTCCGCATGATTGACAATCGAAATTGTCGCCTTTGCACTTGCACGGGTCGCACTTGCAGATATTCGCCTCAAACGCCGATGCAACAACAATGTCAATCGGTTTTTGTGACGTTTGGTTGTTTTTGGTCGTGTTAGAATTGTCTTCCGAATCGGAAGTGTTTGATTCGATTTTGATGGCACTGTTTAGTATTAGTTCTTGTTCCGATGTGATCGGAGCAGGAGTCAATGGTATGAAAGTTGTATACGCTGTAAATAATTTAAAAAATGTTTTTAGTTTGGATTAAATATGAATTAGAAATGCCAGTTGTTAATTTAAAGTAAAATTTAGATTTACATGTAAAAAAAATTGAAAAAATTAAAAAACATTGAAAAAAAATTGAAAAAAATTGAAAAAAACTGAAAAAATTGAAAAATTTTGAAAAAAAATTGAAAAAAAAAACTTGAAAAAAAATTGAAAAAAATTGAAAAAAATTGAAGAAAATTGAAAAAAATTGAAAAAAATTGAAAAAAATTGAAAAAAATTGAAAAAAATTGAAAAAAATTGAAAACATTTGAAAAAAAATAGAAAAAATTTTGAAAAAAATTGAAATTAATTGAAAAAATTTGAAAAAATTTGAAAAATATCTAATTTTAGTACTTTACTATTATGAAAATGAAAACTGGCAGCTCTAATAACAATCAATTTGTATTAAAACATCAACCTTCTACTTGTTCCGAAGGCACGGTGTTGGCAATGTTAATGGCAGTTAGAGGAACACTGATCATTTGACCGTCCGTTCCGGTTATTACGGCTGAAGTTTCTCTTTCAGAAAGAGAAGAAACAGTTATCACGTGCCTTTCATCATCTGAAAAAGGTGTTGTGTCGGTTTCACCGCACATTGAAGCAAGTAGCACTTGAGCATTAGATGCTACGTCGTCAGGTAACTGTGAAAATTGATTCTACAAATCAATAAAAATACATAAATTCAAATTTAACAAAAATAAATAAATTATTCTACCATTTGAATTGATTCAGATTGATCTAGGGAATTTTCCTGCGTATAAAAATTCTGTGAATTATCATCCGAATCCTAAAAAAAAACCACAAAAAAAATTTAATAAACAAATTCAAACATAAAATTAAATAAATTCACTCTTCCGTGTTTTTTCATGTGCGATTTTAAACTGTGCTGAGTAGTAAACGCCTTTTTACAATCATCTTGATGACAGGAATACGGTTTTTCGCCCGTATGAGTTCTAGTATGCGTTTTCAAATGATGACTCGCCGTAAACGCCTTCCCACATCCATTTTTCTCACAACCTTAAAAAAAAAAAAAAAAATTTACTTTTTTAAATACCAAAACTTAAATAAAAAAAAAAAAAAAAAAAAAACCAATTCGATAATACTTGTATGGTTTTTCTCCCGTGTGTGTCCTAACATGTTTCCTTAAATCACTAAGCGTAGTAAAAAACTTAAAACAGCCTTCTTGATCACAATTGAATGTATTTCCAGAATGAATTCTTTGATGAGCCTTCAACCTATACAGCGTATTATACGCTTTCTCACACCCGGACTCCCGACACTCGAACGGTTTCTCTTTAGTATGCACTCTAACATGAATCCGCAAACTATAAGAAGTCAAAAACGCCTTTCCACACCCTTCTTGCTCACACACGAACGTATATTCACCTGAAAAAAAAATTAAAAATCAAAACAAACCCGAAAAACGAAAATTCTAAATCACAAACGTCACCAGTATGCGTCTTTTGATGTGTTTTTAAGTTACCAGCCGTACTGTAACTTCGTTTACAACCTTCGTAGTCACACCTGTATCGTTTCACCTCTCTTTGCCTCGTCTCGGGATTGTGACTTTCGATCGTGAGTGTCGCATGAGAAGGATTCAACGGCATTTGACTTTTCCCCGGGTTAAATTGGACGTAGATCTGATCCGCGGATGATATGGTGTGTTGAACATATCTAAAAATTAAATAAAAACATTAGAAATTGTTTTGTTTTTTTTATTTAAAAAAAAATTCATTTTATCTCGTTTTACCCGGAATTTTCGTCTTGTTCTTCGGTGTCGCCCGTTCCAGTGTTAGAATGACCCATGTCTTCCGAGTCGAGTTCGATATAGACGTTTGTTTGGTCATAAACTTTATGGAAACTTGTATCGTCGAAACTGTCATCCAAGCAGTCTTGGAACGTAAGTGTGTGCGGGGAAGGGTGACAATGATCCTGTTCGTCATCCTCCCCATTGAAATCTATGGGAGTAGCCATTTGATTCGTTGGTTTTTTTTTTTTTTACCTTCTACAGGAGATTATGCGGTCTGATTTGTTGAATTGTCGGGGAAAAAACATTCTGGTTGTTCGTGGGTTACGTTTTCGTCAGTTTAGGGCGCTTCTGTTTATACGAATGTCAAAAAATTCGACAAACGTGGTAAAAATTAAAGGGACTGTGGAGTGGAAGAGGTGTGAGGAGTGGAGAAAGTGGTCGCTCGTTTTGCAAATATATTTATTTATTTAATTGTAAATTTGAGTTTTTTTAATTGTTTGGAATAAAAGAAGTGATAAAATAATAATAATATCTATTTTAAAAAAAATATTTTATTTATGTTATTTTGTTTGGATTTTAAGTAGCGGTTGTGCGGACTGGATGGTTCGACGTACTTCCGGTAGGAAGGATTATGGGATTGTCTCTCTAACAAGGTACCGGATTTCTCCAATATGGTGAGTGTTCCTTTCATCGTGTGTGAAATAAAAATCTGAATCCATCCGATTGATTTTACACTTGAAATTAGCTTTAGAACTATTGTTTTTACGAGTTATTAATTCTTTTTGAAATCTGGATTAAAAAATAATGTAAACTTATGACTTAATGAGTCCATATTGAGTTAGGCCCGGAATGCCATTTTTAACACGTTGCTCTTATAAACCGATTTTCTTCTTTTCCTTTATCTAAACAGGCGCGAGGGCCGAAGAAGCATCTCAAGCGATTAAACGCACCGAAATCATGGATTTTAGACAAACTTTCGGGTGTTTTTGTAAGTATACTAACATTTAACGAACAAAAACAATATGCAAATTAAATTTTACGATTATTTCAGGCACCGCGACCCAGCACTGGACCGCACAAACTAAGGGAATCTCTTCCCCTTATTATTTTCCTTCGTGATCGTTTGCGTTATGCATTAACCGGTAGTGAAGTTACCAAAATTTTGATGCAACGATTGATCAAAGTCGATGGAAAAGTGAGGACTGATAATAATTTCCCCGCCGGATTCATGGGTACATTAAAATATCATTAAAAATATTTTTTTATTAAACTTACAAAAACTTGCATTTTAGATGTAATCACCATTGAAAAAACCGGAGAATTCTTCAGGTTGTTGTACGACGTGAAAGGAAGATTCACAATCCACAGAATTACAGCGGAAGAAGCGAAAGTACGTTTAAAAAAAAAATTTAAAAAAAAGATTATTAATTAATGATAACTTTTTGTTTTTAGTATAAATTGTGCAAAGTGAAAAAAGTTCAAGTTGGGCCTAAAGGTGTACCGTTTTTGGTCACGCACGATGGACGTACCATTCGTTACCCCGACCCCAACATCAAAGTTAACGACAGCGTGCAAGTTGACATCGCATCTGGAAAAATCACCGATTACATTAAATTCGATTCAGGTAAATAAAATAATCGATTTAATAATGGATAAAAGGGCTCATCGAAGCCTTTAGGAACGAATTTCTTGTTTCCTAAAGGTCAAAATGAAGCCAACATTAAGAGTTTTTTTGGAAATGGTCACTGATTAGATTATATTTTCTAATTAATCAGTATCTACCCGCCAAAAATACAAAATAATCGACATTTTGTTAGACATAATTGACAAATGTTATTTTATTACAGGAAACTTGTGTTTTGTCACCGGAGGTCGCAATTTAGGGCGAGTGGGCACCATAACGAACAGGGAACGCCATCCAGGTTCATTCGACATCGTCCACGTCAAAGATTCAGTCGGCCATTCATTCGCCACGCGGTAAAAATTAAAAAAAAATTAATAAACAATATTAATCGACTTTTTTCATTAAATTTGAAGGTTGAACAACATTTTCCTCATCGGAAAAGGTAACAAACCGTACATTTCTCTCCCACGTTCCAAAGGCGTGAAGCTGACTATCGCTGAAGAAAGAGATAAGCGATTGGCCGCTAAAGCTGCACATTAAAAATGTGTATTGTTTACGATTTAGAATAATATAAAAAAAAAAAAAAAAAAATACTTTTGCTAACATTTATTTATGTTTTTATAAATGAACAAAAAGCTGATTTCGATTTATAGTCTTATATAATTTTATTTACATAGAGAAAAAAAGCACTTATTTTTTTTACAACGTATCACAGCATAAAACAAAGCGTCATTGTGTAATTCTAGACCGCATACAGTTCCAACTCGTTTTCCTGTAGCTGTAAATGCGGCAAATCTTTGACGTTATGTACCCCGAACTGGAGCAACAAACAAACTAAACATTCGTCATCCGGGTTTTTCGAGTCGTCCATGTCGTCCAAAGTGTCGGGACGAGTCGAGACGAGTATTTTGATGATGTAATCGGCGAGTTCGTCCGGCAAATTGAAGTCATTTTGGTGTAAACATTTTCCATCTGTTGGGCTGACGGGAATAAATGCACGATTTTCAGGTGTTGGATTGTTCACTGCAGGATAGTTTGTTGTCATTGGAGACGGGGCCATATAAGGAATAGAAACAACGGCACTTTGACCAGTTTTAGTTGGTAACTGGCACATATCCTGAGATGTCGGGATCATTTGGCAAATTGCTGCTATCCGAATGGGAACAGATGTGGCGAATGTCGTCGTCGTCGCACCCCTATTGACTCTTCTGGTTTCCAACCGCGTGCTGCACCTGCTTCTTTCTCGTTGTCAATGCTGACGTTGGAGGCGTGACACGATATGAACAGCGTGGTGTGTGCTGCGCTGTGCTGTAGTGTGTGATTCAGCGCCTAGTTGGGGAAATTCGCTCGTGGCATCACATGTGTGATTCACGAATCGAAGGAACGTGAGTCTGTCTCGTCTTGTTTATCGACTTAAGGGGTTTGGAATTCAGGTAGGTATAATTAAGTAAGGTGTGACAGGATTTAAAGGAATCTTTTTTATATATAGGAATTCTGAGAATGTATTTATGTATTTATTTTTATTTTTTTTTTTTTATTTTTTTTTAAAGTTTTTTTTTGTTGTTATTTAATTTTTTTATTTATTTAGTTTTTTTTTATATATATATTTTTTAATTTATTTTTGTATTTACAGATTTGATTGCAAGTGGATGTGCTGTTTTTTTGTGTTCTCGAATTTCTATTGATAAATTTCCAATTTTTATCAATGAACGGATTTGCACTTTGTTTTTCGATTTTTTTTATTTTCTTAAAAAACAATAAAAATTGATTTTTTCTTTTTGCTATTTATTATTTTATTTCATTGATTTCATTGATTTTATTGGCAATGAGGCAATCGTTAAAATGATGATTGAATCTTTAAGTTCTAGCACCAGATGGCAAAATTGTAGCTTAAATATCGATTATTTTAAGAAAAAATAGTCGATTCCTGCTTTTAGTATTACCTCAAGCAAAACATCGATTACAAAATCGGACCAGTATCATAAACATCGATACTCCGACTGATTTATAAATTTATTCATCTTGTTGTTGCTGCGGTGGTTTGTGATAATATCTATTTAATTTTTTTTACATAACTTTAATAATGACTGACGATATTATGTATATGGGAAAGTTAGAAGCAATAAAAGATATACGGTAAGTAATTCCCTAATTTGAATAGAAACGATCCTAACGTCTTTATTTTTAGGGGTAAAACGATGCAATTGGAAAAACTTAAAGGCCGTCTGCGACAAGAAGTCGAAGTCACCGAAAACGAGGAAAGATGCCTATCCGAATACAAACAGGAAATGGAACTACTACTGCAGGAAAAAATGGCCCACGTTGAAGAACTCCGACAGATCCACGCCGACATCAATTTGGTAAGAATAAAAAAAGAAAAAAATAAACAAAACACAAAATATTCAATTTCAGATGGAAAGCATAATTAAGCAAGCCGAAGACGATAGAAATAAATCATTGGACAGCGCCAAACGAATCCACGATGAATATAAACCGTTGAAAGACCTGATCGATAAATTGCGATACGAAATCGGTTTAAATCGATTACCGGAACTGCACGAAGAGACCACCAACATCACTCCTGAGTAAGAACAATAAATTACCGTAACCAAACTTTGATTTCTTATTAATATTATTAATTTTTTATATATATTATTTTTTTTTTTTTTTAGTTATTTCGAAAGACCGAAGAGCGAGTGGCAAAGTGAGGCACCGGAAGCGGCCATTCCACCCACTCTGTCTGTGGCCTCGGTGGCTGCTCCAGTTCAAGTGGCCAGAAACAAAAACGAGCGTCCTCAAACGACGACTTTCAGACAACAACCACCGCCGATGAAGGTGATTTACTCAAAAATTGGGTCAAGAAAGGATTGAAATTAATGAAATTATTCATATTTTCAGTCGTGCTTATCGTGTCATCAACAAATCCATCGAAATGCGCCGATTTGTCCACTTTGCAAGGCGAAAAGTCGCTCGAGGAACCCAAAGAAACCAAAAAGGAAGGTTGACGAGTAAAAATTTGCCTATTATTTTACTTAATTATTTTTTATTTTTTATTCAATGTGATTTTTATGCCTCCATTTTTGTATGTGACGTAACCGTGATATAATGCTTTTTTGTAGTATTTTTAACGTTTCATTCTCATTGTGTAATGAAGAAACAATTAAAAACAATAAAAGATGCGTTGGCTACAATGAACATACTAGATGGCGTTTATAAATCACGTTTTGTAAGAATATAAATCAACATTTCAAACATGTTGAAATCAAAATTTTCAATGAAACTACAAATGGTACGTAAAAAAACAACAAAAACCAACAGCAAAAAATTAATTTTACTCATTTCTAATTTTCTATTCGAGTGATTTGCGGTTTTAATTTTTCTCGGACCGAACCATGGCCTCGTCGTCCAAAGCCCCGGCCATAGGCATTGATTTAGGCACAACCTACTCGTGCGTGGGCGTATTTCAACACGGAAAAGTCGAGATCATCGCCAACGACCAAGGCAACCGAACAACCCCCAGCTACGTCGCCTTCACCGACACCGAACGACTAATCGGCGAAGCAGCCAAGAACCAAATGTCGATGAACCCCGAAAACACCCTTTTCGACGCGAAACGACTAATAGGAAGAAAATACGACGACTCGCAGATCAAAGAAGACTTGAAGCAATGGCCGTTCACGGTGATCAGTATCGGCGGCAAACCGATGTTTAAAGTGAAATACAAAGGCGAAGACAAATTATTCTCCCCGGAAGAAATCAGTTCGATGGTTTTAGTCAAAATGAAGGAAACAGCCGAAGCTTATTTAGGCCTTAAAGTGAAAGATGCGGTGATAACTGTTCCGGCGTATTTCAACGACTCGCAACGACAAGCGACCAAAGATGCGGGCGCCATTGCAGGATTGAATGTAATTCGAATAATTAACGAGCCGACAGCTGCGGCGTTGGCCTACGGATTGGATAAGAATCTGAAAGGCGAAAAAACCGTTTTGATATTCGATTTAGGCGGTGGGACATTCGACGTGTCGATTTTAACCATCGATGAAGGCGCCATGTTTGAAGTTCAATCCACAGCGGGTGATACGCATTTGGGCGGCGAAGATTTCGATAATCGAATGGTGACGCATTTCGTCGAGGAATTCCGTAGGAAATACAAAAAGGATTTATCCGGGAATCCGCGAGCTTTGAGACGGTTAAGAACCGCGTGCGAAAGAGCCAAACGGATTTTATCGAGCAGCACCGAAGCATCGATCGAATTGGACGCGTTGCTCGACGGAGTTGATTTTTATTCGAAAATGTCGAGAGCCAGATTCGAAGAATTATGCATCGATTTATTCAAATCGACTCTGGGACCCGTGGATCGGGCCTTGAACGACGCGAAACTCAAGAAATCCAACGTGAACGATGTCGTTTTGGTCGGCGGTTCGACTCGGATTCCGAAAGTACAGAAATTACTCCAAGATTTCTTCGAAGGGAAGGAACTCAACATGAGTATCAACCCCGACGAAGCTGTGGCGTTCGGCGCTGCTGTTCAAGCGGCCATTATATCGGGAGACAAAAGCGAAAACATCCAGGACGTTTTACTCGTCGATGTTGCTCCATTATCACTCGGAATCGAAACCGCGGGCGGAATAATGACGAAATTAGTCGAAAGAAACACCCGGATTCCGTTCAAAACGTCAAACATGTTCACGACGTACGCCGACAACCAACCGGGGGTCACGGTACAGGTGTACGAAGGCGAGAGAAGCATGACGAGTAATAATAATTTATTAGGACGGTTCGAATTGATGGGACTTCCGCCTGCGCCGCGCGGGATCCCGCAAATTGAAGTCGCATTCGATATCGATGCGAATGGAATTTTGAATGTTACAGCGACCGAGACGAGTTCCGGTAAATCGAGTAAAATCGTTATAACCAACGATAAAGGACGGTTATCGAGGAATGAGATAGAGCGGATGGTTAAGGACGCGGAGAAGTATCGGTTGGATGACGAGGTGCAGAAATATCGGATCGAAGCGCGGAATATGCTCGAAACTTATATTTACGGCGTCAAACAAACGGTCCAGGAATCGGCGAGTCGGATTCCGGAGAACGAACAAAACATGGCGAATCGCGTGTGTGAGAACACGCTCAGATGGGTCGACCAACACATGGATGCGACCAAAGACGAGTACGACAGTAAATTCCAGGAAGTTCAAGGTCTTTTATCTCCGATTATAACGCGGTTAATAACGTCGTCGTACAGCGCGCCGGGCGGCAGTGTCGGTAGTGCCCCGTCGCCGTACAGCGGGCAGCAAACTGATACGTCCACCGATGGCGGACCTACTATAGAAGAAGTGGAATAAATTTTTGAGTTTGTTTTAAATAAATTTCGGAATAAATCAAACATAAATAAAAATAATTGTTTGTTCGTAAATATAATTTAATTTATATTTTTATATATTGGAATTTTTTTTGGATTAATCGTTATGGGACATTTTGGAATTGGGAATAAATAATCTGCGTCGGTCGAGGAATGAAGCCGCCATGTGACTTTCTCTCGGGAATCGATTTTCAATCACTTTATCGAAGAATCGGCTTAATTTAACGGCGTTGCTCGACCCCGGCGCCAGTGCTTTGGCTTGCTGGCAATTCAGATGTATTTCGTCCGCGCCGCACTCTTCCGCGAATGGTGACGAACGAACAGCAGCCCCGGCGTTTGATCGAACGACTTGCGCTAAATCCTGTTTAGTTCCAACCACTAAAATCGGTATTTGACTGTCAACATATTGTTCCGGGTCATAGTCGTACGTACTAAAAAAAAAAAAAAAGATTTAAAATCACATTGTTAAATTTGTAATAGAAATAAAAACATTAAACCCACTCGTGTTTTGATTTACTGTTGCTTTCCTTATTCAGGATTTCGGCCAACCATTTACGAAGATTTTGTTGCGATTTTCTGTTAGTCAAATCGTGAACTAAGAGAATTCCGTGAACTAAATTATAGAAAATCGATCTGCTGTTTCTGTGGCTGTTGGAGCCACCGACGTCCCATAATTCGACAAAATAATTCTTCTCCATCGGGGTGCCTTCCTTGTACTCATGAAGCTATTTTATTGAAAAAAAAAAACAACATTTTTTTTAGGTTTATGACGTTTACTTTGACTTCGACGGAGCAACCGATGGTCCAAGATGGGTTAGTTATGTGTTCGCCGTGACAAATTAAGTGTACGAGTGATGATTTACCAACACCTAAAAATGAGAGATAAACGTGAGATTTATAATTTGAAATGTCATTCTATACTTTTTACCTGAATCTCCTACAACTATGATTTTAACTTTGTCAATTGATGAGGAAGACATGTTGTTTACATCACTAACAAGCGCCGTTAATATTAGTTGGCGTAGTTGCCGTCAGGGTGTTTGAAATTGAGGAATACGGAAACATAAAGAATAATGATTTTTTTATTATTTATCCTATAATTATTAACTTGTCATTTTGTTCAATTTGTTGTGTGAACTTCAAATCGATTTCTTCTACTTGCCGCTTTCGGAGGTGTTCGGTACAACGCTTTTACGAAAGAGAAGAACTTGGGAGGAAATTCGGAGTAAGTCTTATGTCCAAATTTTATTAGAAATTTGAATTATTAAACATTTTATTTTTCATATTTTTAGTTTTAGAAAATTTCTGCTGATTTCGGCTTAATGGTCAGGTCAGGAGTTGAGTACAACACAAGGTATTTAATTTAGTGTTACATTTTTCTTGTTCGGACACGTCTACTAATATGGTTTCTTTAGTTCAAGACAGGGCTTTAAAAAATAATAGTCAAATTAAAAAACACATAGTAAATTTTATCATGATGACTTACTTCCTTCATTCATCAATCCGCTTGAAATTCTATTACAAAAATTTGAAATTTATTATTTTGTGTAATACCGCACTCGTATAACTGCGTTTTGGGGTAAAACTTTAGCATTTCAGTTACTAATAAAATTGAAATTTTTCAAAAACATGTTAAAATTTGGGGCTCCTACAAAAAGCTGGGTACCTACCCCACTTTGGGTACCCAATTGGGTACCCAATGGGTGCCCCAAACTAATTTTTTTTTAGAAATACTGAATAACCTATATTAAATTAGAATTATTCAAAAATAAAATTGTTTACTTTAAATAAAAGATGGCAAAAAAGTAGATTATTCCGTCTGTGCAATCATCAGGTTTTACTTCTAACAACCAGAACTGAGTTGCCAATAAATTAAAAAAATTGCCTGTAGACAGATTGGATTCGGTCTGCATTTAACCGGATCTCATCTAAACGTGTGAACCAAGCATGTCTAGACTCCAAACTACTACATTATGGTTTTTTGGGGTACCCCATTGGGTACCCAAGCTGGGGTAGGTACACAGCTTTTTGTAGGAGCCCTAAAATTTGTCAAAATTCGACTTATCTTTGAAGAAATATTATATTTTCTCAAGAATTTCTAGTTAAATAATCACATTTCGACATATTTTTGAACAATTTCAAGAAAAATAATCAAATTTTGAGAAAATATAATTTATAACTTGAATTTTTTCAAAGATATGTCGAATTTTGAAAAAGAAATGACCAAATTTCAACATGTTTTTGAAGAATTTAAAAAAAAAAAAAAAAAATCAAATTTCGATATATTTTTGAAGAATTTTAATTTAAAACATCTATGTCAGTCGAAAGGCCTATGGTAGATAGAATAATGAAGATTAACTAAAGTATATCCATATTGTCATTACACAAAACTACTAAGTACAACGTATATTTTTTAAATTCAAATACGCCACTTGTTTAAGTGGTAATAAAATTTAGTCATGTTTTAGCACATGTAACTTTTATTGTGGGTGTGCAAAACATATTTTAAATGAAAAGGAATTGTAATTTGACTTTTTCGTTACATCATACCTCAAGCACTGTTAATCTGCGAAATTGCCGTCAGAGTGCTCAATTCCGAGTTGAACTAACAAATTGAAAGACTTTATGAATAAAAATAAAATTTTATTGATATTATAGTTTATTCTAATTATTAACTTTAGATTTTCGGTGTTTGAATTTAAAATTGATTCATCACGAGCGCCGTTAGATTTGTTTTAAGTTGTCGCCGTTGGGAGAGCGAACAACACAATTCCTCGCACAATCCACTGTAAATTTTTATGTTTAATTGTATTTATTATTGATATTCTGATTATTTTTCCAATACACTTGATGTTATAAATAATTTTTTGTGCAAGTTGATTTATTAATTTAAATTTTTGTTTATTATAGTTTCGATCACGATAGAAGAACGTCGAGGCGAAATTACCGAAATCGTAAGTTTTATTGAAAATTTATAATGAATTTTAATTTTAATCTTATTTCTGATAATTCTCAGTTCTGAAGGATTTATGTCAATTTCTGCTAATGGTGAAGACAACATAACATAAGGTATTTGGTGCTACATTTCTCGTTGTCTGGAAGATTTAAGTTTTTTTCTTCAATTCAGGACAGGGCTTTAAAAAACAATTGCGAATTAAATTGACATACTAAATTTATTTTATGACTTACCCCATTTATCAGTGCATTTGTGATGCATTTGATGAAATTCTATTGGAACATTAAGATTTTAGAAATTGATAAATTTCTTTAATTTCCACTCATTAACCACGAACTGCATACGAAATTAATCCACTTGCAGTTGTGGGTAAATAAGCTCTATCTAACAATTCGTGTACGAAACTGAAAAGTGAACTTTTTTGCATTGTACCGAAAATATATATTGTTGTATCTTATTTTAATCCTCTAGTCGAGTTGAATCAAAAAATCATTGCTTCGTTGCCAAAAAATGTGCGCAACAATACAAAAACCCAAATATAAAGAATTTTTTTAAATATTTTACGAGCGTTTTCGTTCGTTAACAATGGCACGCACGTTTTTGGACTACGAAGCGATGATTTTTCGACTCGGCTCAACTAGAGAATTAAAATAAGATACTACAATATATACTTTCAGTACAATACATAGGCCATTAACCAATGGGAGTTTTGTGCACGAATTGTTAAATAGAGTTTAGGTTTATGATTTAACATACCAGATCGCTAGAACAGGTATTCATAGCGTCAACAACTTCTTTCTTTTTCTGTGATTTCATAAGCAAAATGTTTTTAAAAGTGAAGTTATGTTTAGTTCACATTGGTGTTCACACCACTTCGTAACGTGTCGTAACGCAAAATGTCTGCGTAATGCATTGTGGGTTTAAAATCACATACGTAAACTTAAGTTCCTACTTCAAAATTGATTTTCAAGTAGGAAGTAACGTAACTTAAAAAATTACGACAACTAACGAGAAGAAAGCTGCTTCTCGCACGAAAAACGAGATGGAATGAGAAATTACGTACAATGTGAACTAACCATTAAGAAACTCACATTTGGTTCTGACATTCGTCCAAATATTTCTATATATGCGTCAAACGTTGTTGCTGCCAAATCCATGAATACCTGAATATTATTTGAGTCGTTACTCGTATGATGTTTCACAATTATTTTTATTAATTTAACTTACACCTGTGGTTTCTTTTACCCGGTTATCAATACAATCTAGATCTTTCTTTTGATTCTTAAAACAACAGTAAATATTAATATTAATAACTGTGAGCCTGCTGTAATTATAATTACTTACGTCTAGTAGTTTTACTACTTTGCAATGATCCATTGCTTCTGCAACCTATTTATTCATATCTTATAACATATATCACATTTTTGCTATTATTTGCGTAATAATTTAAATTAAATTTATTTTTACTTACTTTATTGTCAGCACATAGTTCTTGCTGCGCTTCATCCTGTTTAATTTGGTTCATTATTTAAATTCAACATTGAGATTTGTTTATTTTACTCACTAAAGTAGAATCGGTGGTCTTGCACACTTTCATTATACGAAGCAATGTATTTTTTGATCTATATTCCAGGGCCTGTTAATATGGAAAATCTCGTTTTTCTCTTGTAATTTATTTAACATTTATCAAGAAACATCTATTTATGCGCGCCATTACTTTGAATTAAATAAAATAAAATTAGTTCTTCAATTTTTTTCCATTACTATTATACAGATACGTGCTTTCGATAATTGAAAATCTCATCAGCAGACCCAACTGTCATTGAACAATCAAACGGAGACTGCTAACTGTGCACTATGGACGGTTGACGGTTTTCTTTTTTACAGTATATTTAGTTTATGTTCTAATTCCAGTTAGCAGTCTCCGTTTGATTGTTCATGACGGTTGTGTCTGCTGATGAAATTTTCAATTATCAAAAGCACTGTGAATGATTGGGATATTGACGTGTCTGTATAATACTAAACTCCGTTTCCAAAACATTGCAAGAAATTTCCATTGGCTAGAGCCTTTCCCAGTAATTTTTTAAAGCTCTAAAAAAAATAATTTGAAAAGTGACCATAAAAGGGCATAAACAAAGATAAACGAAGATAAACGAACATAAACGAACATAAACGAAGATAAACGAACATAAACGATCATAAACGATCATAAAAATGCAAGCAAACAGGCTCCAATCAATGGGAGTTTCTCGCAATGTTTTGGAAACAGCGTTTAGTAGTAATGGAAAAAACTGAAGAATTAATTTTTATTCTATTTAATTTGACATTTAGATTTTCTTACCGGATACAATTTATCTTGGAAGCAATTCTAAAATAATACAAATCAATAATTATTAAAATTAAAATATAACACTAGATTTTTTAGTTTACCCCATTCGCAGAAACAACGACACAGATTAAAAAGAATGAGAGAGAATTAAATGCATCCATCATGTTAGTACAACTAATAACAATAAACAATTAAAACGAGGATATACATAATAAGGATAAAATTTGAATTCATGTATATATATTGGGTGTTTGTTTACACGGATTGTGCTAATTTTGGAAATGTTTTTATGCACTAATACACAAAGTATAGTATTTAAATTTAGTTATGTTTATTTATCTTAATTTTTGTTCAGTTCTGGCTATTTAGGTCGCTTAATTGTGACAAAATATGAGATATTTGGTGCGGAAGTTTAAGTTTTCTTCAGTTCAGGACAGGGCTTTAGAAAACAATAGTGAATAATTAATATCGAAGATTGATTTTATTATGATCACTTACTCCCTCTGGATTTATCAATGCTCTTGCGAGGCACAAGATGTAATTCTAATACAAGATTTTGAAATTTAATAACTGAACAGTTAATGACATTATGGAACTGTAATTTGCAGTTTTTGATGTTATTTACTGTGACCTAACGTTACAAAACAACACCTAAAATGCTACTGACTGCATTAGATTGTAATTTCTTAGCGTTAAAGGGTTTACGACATCAACATTTTTATTACTGAATAATTTTCGCCATCTCTTAAAATGGTCAAAATAACTTTTCTTTTATTTTAATTTTTAAAGTTTCCAGAACACGTTAAAAAAATAATTTTGTATTCCAATCAGCTCGGTGAGGGACATCGTTGGCCACTACTGGCATGGCGCTGTTTTTGATGTCACAGTTGGTATTCCCCATGTTAAATTCATAGGGTTTACGTCACAATTGGTTTTCCATGACCAGATGTAGACGCATTTTGTGTCATATTGTTGAAATCGGATTTGCTGAAATCGGATTTGCTGAAATCGGATTACTGAAATCGATAAAAGAGTTGCTTTCGATGGCTGATTGTTGATTTCGCAATCTGCGTTTGGTGACATCTTGGATTTCAGCTAGATCTACGCTTCGTGCTTTAAGAATTTGTTCGGATTATGGAATTAGTGCTCAGACAGTCAGAAACTTTTTTTTATAATCGGAGAAATCTGTCTTGTTCAAACCTAAAATTGGATTCCGTGGATTTCCGTAATCCGATTATCGAAATCGGATAAGTAATTGAATGCTCCTATTGTTAAAAACCGATTTAGATTTTCTCAATAATCGGATTTCGGAAATTAATATTTTTCAAAAAATCTCAGAAAAATTATTTAAAAAATCCTTGATCCAATAAAATCTGATGTCGTAAACCTTTTAAGTGACATATGTGCATCGATCTCTCGTTTCTTCACGGGATCGTTTTATGGGTAATGCTGGAGACCCACTAGGCGATTCGCGGCGTTTTGCAATTTTTAATACGCTTATTTCCGGTTAAAATCGCCTTTTGCCAAGCGATTTTGAAAGTACATGCTGCCAGTACTTTTTTGATTGCGATTCCAAATCACAGCCAATCAGGAGCGATTTTTTTTAGGGTTATTCAAAATCGATAAGCGATGCGATTTGCGCGATTCGCGCCTAGTGTGTTTCCAGCATTAGTGATTTAACATACCGGATCTCCAGTACAGGATTCTACCGCTGCCTCAATTTGTACTTTTCTCTGTGATTTCAATAAATGTAGCTAAATATTTTGATATGGATTTTCAAGTGCTCACCTCTGGTTGTACAAATTTCAAGAGATGATATGAGTAGTTTTCAAAAGTAAACGGGACATATAAGCCTGTCTGAATATTTTTTGACTCATTATTAGACACGATTATTATTACACGATTATTAGAATTATTTTAACTTACACCTGCATAATCTGATAAGTATTTCTCAATACAAGGGAAATCTTTTTCTTGATTCTTAAAACAAGACGAGTAAATATCAAATATTATTAAATGTTGCTGTAATTAATTTCGTACGTCCAGTTGCTTCACGTTGCATTTAATCATTCCTTCTTTGACCTATTTATTCAGATTTCTGCCTATTATTTGCATAATAATTTGAATGTTTTATTTTTTTGTTACCTTTTTATTAGCACATAGTGCTGTTTGTGTTTCATCCTGTTGGATTTTAAATTGAGCATGAGATGTGTTTATAACTTTATGTTTACTTACAAAACCTGGGTTGTCTTCCTTACACTTTGCTGCTACAAATTTCATGTTATGGTTCACTCCAACTCTCAACATCTATTACAGGAAAATTTCATTTATTCTTGAAACCATTCAAAAATAACGTTTAGATTTTGTTACCGCCCAAAACTGACTATCGAAACAAGTCTAAAATTAAACAAATTAATTATTACATAAAATATATATACTGTATAACAATAGATTCGCTGTTTTACCCCGTTCACAAATACAACTATAGAAGTGTAAAAAAAGACGAGTGAATAAAATGCACTCGTCATGTTGTCGGATAACTAAAATATAACAGGCTATTAAAAAAGAAGATAAAAAAATGGAATTTTACTATCGGGTGTATAATGTCTGTTATAGTAATTAATAATTTTGCTTACCGGCACAAATGGCTACAACATCCATATGCCATATCGTATTTCCTCGGAAAGAACGGCATGCGGGAAAAAACCGAGTTTGACCAGATTTAGAAAACCGGACATCTGGTCAATTTTTATGACATGCCGTAAAAAATTAAATCAGGGTCGTAAAAATTGAATCAGTGTCGTAAAAACTCGTAAAAACTCGAATCAGTGTCGTAAAAACTCAAATCAATTACTAAGTTTACATGAACTGGAAAATGACGTCATCATTTCTCAAGTGGAAAAGTAAAAAATGGAGTATTCTCTCTAGTTTCCACTTTTCCACTTGATAAATAATGACGTCATTTTCCAGAATAGCATGTTCATGTAAACTTAGTAAGTGTTGTAAAAATCGAATCAGTGTCGTAAGAATTGAATCAGTGTCGTAAAAATTGAATCAGTGTCGTAAAAATCGAATCAGTGTCGTAAAAATCGAATTAGTGTACGTAAAAATCGAAT